>SMSQ01018871.1:0-31259 GCA_019453375.1 Ctenoplectra terminalis | reverse complement strand
GGGGGGGGGGGGGGGGGGGGGGGCGACGAGTTTCTTCGTGTGCAACGAAGCACCGTCGTATTTCGTTCCGTTCTGTTCCATTCTTTTAAACGGCAAGGAAAAAGGTCGCACATCCATTGCCGCATTAGACCCTGGTTATGGTCATTGCGCCAATTCAGTTCGACATCCGTCCACGTCATTCGTTCGCGTGTGGACAGGCACTTCGTTTCGTCGCTAAATAGCCAGGGCAGAACAACGTTTGGACGATGCTACCCGAATTCAAAGGGGTCATTGACGTTAGGGGAATCAACGGTTTTGCTTTCGACTGGAGCCCTTAATTCGTTCTCCGACCGATGATTAACCCTCTATAGCCCGAATTTTGTCTGCTTATCGGAGAAAAAATTACGATTGATTACAGTTTTTCACTTTGATTTAAAAATGTTTAAGCTAATAATTACTGTAGATGGATCGTGGTGTCGCTGCAGTAATACAGTAATCAAATTTAATAGTGCAGTGATAACTGAACAAAATTTATTTTCTAAAATATAGATGCATCAGTTTGTAACTTTTAAATCACACGGTCCTATAGAGGGTTAAATTAAAAAAAAAAAAAATACACGAGTCATCTTTCTTGGCCTCTCTGTACCTATTTCCATGTTTATAATTGAGATTGATAAGTGGTATATTCATAATCGCAATTAAAAATGTTTCTTTTTAAACAAGCAAAGTCGATTTTGTTACTTTTGTTCTTATTAGTAACACTAATTATTAGTTTAAACATTTTCAAGTCAAAGTGAAAAACTGTAATCAATAAGCAGACAAAATTCGGACCATAGAGGGTTAAATGAGCTTCATTTTTAAAGCTTTAAATTTGGTTCGTGTACATATATGTATGAAAAGAAGATAGGGTAAAATATATGCTCCATTTTTTACAATCTATTACTAGCTTGTGTTAAGAGGGAATTTTATATAAATTAAAAAATTTATCTTGTCCGGATCTTTTCAAACGAAGAATAGAAATTCCTAACTAAAAGTTAAAATATATTATTACAAGTACGTAATTATCGGTATCGACTTCAAGGATTGTAGCATCCATGTTTAATTTGAATTGAAAGTTTTATAACTTGAATTTAAAATTAAATAGGAAAATAAATAGAAGTAATATTAGCTTGAAAAACATTTCATAGCATGCAACTAAATAATATTCACTGGCTTACAAAATAAAAAATAATAAGTACTAAAATACGATTTGAATTATTTGATCAAATCTCAAATTTTTGTTTATTGAAATCCTTTATATTTTTTTTACCAACAGAAAAAATGATCACTTTGGAATATGATATTTAAACTCACTTCATGATGTGACATTACGTACTAGGAATTTAGTAATTTGTTGGCATAAATTGGAACCCTTGCTCGTTATTCAATACAGACTTTCACTTAATCAAATCGTCAGCTGTTGCGATATACATACATATCTATGTATACTTCTGGCTACCTCAATCTTCTTTTAGCAACATAGAACGAAATTTTAATCCTAATTAATTCTAATTAATTCAATCCCATAAGATGTTAAGAATTACTACATAATATGTAAATGATAAAAATTTCAAATTCTTCGATTCATTACATATTTTTTTAAATTATTAATCAAACGTTTTCTAATTTTAATTCCAGTATTTCTTCCTTTGCTTAAACATTTGAAAAATTTTGTTGAAAATGGTGGACAATGGTTTACGTAGTTTTTTGTGATTAAAGTACTTACATCATTGTGCGTGTCACGGATCGCATGACGATAATTTTCTATGGAACTCTTCACGGTTCTACACATAAACGCGTTGTGTCGTCGAAAAAGGCGAGAAATAAGATAATAACGAACTCGTCACACTGAACGCTCATTTTCTCATTACGAGTCGTTGTTTTACTTTAACAATTTTTATCGTATTTTCCCACATAATTTTTTTTTCTGGTAATTATAATAGGTGATTCAAAAATAATAATACAGATTGTGTGTGCGTTAAATTTTTTGACATTTTTCAACATTAACAGAATTACGTGGCTATGGTTCTATGTGAAATGGCCTGGGTTATGCAGAAGAAAATCATACCGACGCGAAAAGGTTTACAAAATAAATATGGTAATAAAGAAGTTTGTATTTCGATGATAAACAGTTTCAGTCTTGTTACACTTCTAGGTGTCAGGATAATTTCCTCTTATGTATCGTTGGCCAGTTCAAATAGAACCACTGCCATGCATTTATGTTAGAAAATGGTTTTATTACATAAATTGAAGTGTGCGCATACTGTTTGCAAAAAGAAATGTCGCATCGCTTCATAAGCATCGCTTCACAGACAATTAAAGTAGCTTCTATCAGTAATCGTGTAAACACCGATACATCGTATTATTGTTTCCATATTTGACCACTTCCAATTGACTTTTAATTGCGTTCCATGCATTATACGCGAATTCCTACAGCTCCTAAAATATTGGCGTTGATAGAAAGTAAATTATGGATGGTATTAGAAATTATTGGTTTCAAAATTATTAAATGAGGTTTTTAGATGTATTTTAATATCTGTTAGTGTTATATGCTTTTCAATTAAGTGTGGTTACAGTTTTAAATAAATAATTTAGCTATTTATTGATACTCTTTTAGTTCCAAGGTCTTGAATATGTCTGCAATATTACTTTATATAACTTGTTAACTGCTTTACGATATTTGCGATATTTGCGATCTTTTTTTTTTTCTCTTTTATTAAAGTATAATTCATAGTTGAAAGATATTTCAAACAATACTTATTGTATAATTCTCTATGTTTAATAGCACAGTGGCACTTTGGTAAAGCAAGTATTATAAAATATATTTTTAACTTTAAACAGATATAATAAACAGTTAATAATAATATGTACAGAACTGATGCCCTGCTTGAATAACCGGGAAAGGACATATCTAAAATTAATTCACAGCATTAGTCTTTAAGATAACTTTAATGCTTTTATTTGAACTTTTACCCTCGTAATATGTAATCAGTTTGTTAGTTATCGTTTAAAAGATAAAAAAACAAAAACTAATTTAATATATTATGAAATTGTTGCCGAGAATTGTCACTAAAATGAAATAAATAATTATTATATTTTTCAAAATCTACATAATTTTATATCCAATTTCCATTCTGATTCATAAAAAAAGATGTTCTGTTTAAGAAGAACAGTAAAACAGCGTTTTACATCGTTTATATCGTCGACAATGATAAAATTCATCAAATACACTTTTTCACCAAAAATGAGATTTTAATCTTTAGTAAACGTTAAATGCATTATTTCTTACAATTAGTGATTGATACTGTCTTAGTCCTTTAATATAAATTATTGTAAATCTACGTAATATATCTACGTAAAATATAAACACAGAAGAAAACGTGTACAATAGAAGCTATTACTTAAAAAATTTTTGTTACAATAGTTGATTAATAAAAATCCATATGGAGAAAAAGCTTATATATTTTGCAACAGCTCCGTATATTTCATAATCATATGTCAAAGTTTTTAAGTTTCATACAATTATTATACATATATAAAGATGAATAAGGTAATTTGTTTTTATGTTATTTTATAATTATAAAACCAATATCAAAAAGCATTTCATTAAATAAGAACTGAACTCAAAATACAATAAAATAAAATAAATACAATAATTAACAATGTGTAGAAATTCCTTTTTGCAATAAGTTTGAATATTCGACTTTGTATACTTTCAATTTAGTTTTGTTTCGTTACTTCCTGCAACTCATTTCACGCTGTTTCGATGAGAGTTTTTAAACTTTATATGTTTTCGTAGTATTTATTTTCGACAATCGTTTAGATTGTCGGAATAGCTATTGTTGAATATTCTATCGAAATAAATAGAAGGTTCTCAAAACCATGAGGCTACCGTCGCTCAACTTTCTTTTTGAGAAATATCTGATTTTTCTTTTTCGAAAATTCCTCCAATATGAATTATGACCATCAAAGCTGTTCAAATTCATTTTTTCCCGTCAGAAAATATGATCTACGTATACAAAATGCGTGAATAAGTATTTAAAGATGACAACATTTAATATCTATTAGTTTCTTTCAATCTCTATAAATATTTATACGAGCAACCTACATTCGAGTCTCTTTATGGCGAATTCGAAGTTACAGAGTCATTTTCAAGTTTTGTTTTTGAATATAGAGATTACGTTTAAAGATTCAATGTATTGTCGAACGAGAAATGTTTAACTGCAGGTCGGCCTAAACGTTATTAAGACTTTTAATGGAATTACCGAGAGCATTAAGAATTTGGTATTCAAAACGAGTAGAGAGTGTTTCTTTCTGTGGTTAAAAAATTCACTACAATATTGTGTGATCTGTTCGGATTGCGTATAGTTTCACGTTTTTTCTGCCATTACTTTCGTGGTAAAATAAGATTTTATCCTGTTCCTGTTCGGTTGAATAACTTCCGCGAAGCATTGCGAACGTGAACAAAGGTATTATGCTTACGCTATGTTTACTGAATTAAAACTAATGAAATATCGATAGAAAAGCATATTTGTATATTTGATTCTATAGTTATGAAACAGCAAGGAATCAATTTTCCTTTTTTGTTTACACGTTAAAACAAAAATATGGGGTAATTTTTGGAGAGACGGACTCGTAACTGAAACATACCAGATACGTAATTTCTGAAATATTCATTAGATTTCACGTACATTCCCATATTTCAGTTCTATATGTTGTTCTTTCCGCCAGAAGGATATATAATTGTATCCCATTTACATAAAATGTAAGCATTTCATCTTTTTAATTTATCTTCAACGTAAACGTTTCTTGTTTACAATTTTATCTTTTTGATATACAAAGGTGGGCACATATTTTATTAAGCTTTATCCCATAATGTATGAATTTTATGCGTTTTTAACGATTTCGAACTTAACAGGTGTTGTACACTGTTAGGTAAATAACGTTAGTCTGATCCATTTAACCCTTAAAAATATGAAATCCACACAGATTGGTTCAACTAACTCACTGATAATACTAATAATACTTATGTAAATATATATATTTATATATATAGTGATTTTTTCACTGTGTTAATAAAATATAAACGAAGCAGCGAGAAAAAAGATTGGTAGAAAAAAATGAGAAAAGGAATATCTACAAGAAAGAAGATAGTTATGAATTTGAAGCATTTGAAGAATGTATCTTTTATGAAAGCGGTCGTAGCGTTGTGTATTAGGACGAAAACGAGTGGGACTGGGTGTGGGAAACGTTACGATTGAACGAATAAAGCAGATGATTGAGTAAAATAAGTATGAAAATCATTTCCGCAATTGTGAAAAAATGGCTAAAATTCCAAGTAAAGGATCAACCATTATTACAATAAATATAAAAATATATTTTTTTCAAGACGGAATGCGTATATATATTGGTTTTTTCCCTACAGAGATTCAATTAGCCGACAGTGTACGGGATAGAGTGACTATTTTTATAACTTTTTAAACGTTTATTCAAAAACAATGTGTTATAATTTCTGTGTTAATGAAGATTATTACTGTATATTTATTTAATACGTTACATTATAAACGCAAACTGCTCCATTTTCTTCAATCGATCACACACGAAATTGTAACTCTAGAAAAAGTGATCTATCTCCTTCAAAACTATTCAAGCGTATCTGTTTTTTGATCAAAAACATTGTTTTTCAAAATGGAACTACATATTATCTGGATACATCGCTGAAAGTGGATCGGTTAGGTTTTATATACGTATAGAATATTGATACACATATTTCCCAAGACGTTCGTCAGTGTCGACGACTCTATAAAAATTAGGATTTTTTGAATTGTTCCACACTANGTGTACGGGATAGAGTGACTATTTTTATAACTTTTTAAACGTTTATTCAAAAACAATGTGTTATAATTTCTGTGTTAATGAAGATTATTACTGTATATTTATTTAATACGTTACATTATAAACGCAAACTGCTCCATTTTCTTCAATCGATCACACACGAAATTGTAACTCTAGAAAAAGTGATCTATCTCCTTCAAAACTATTCAAGCGTATCTGATTTTTGATCAAAAACATTGTTTTTCAAAATGGAACTACATATTATCTGGATACATCGCTGAAAGTGGATCGGTTTGGTTCTATATACGTATAGAATATTGATACACATATTTCCCAAGACGTTCGTCAGTGTCGACGACTCTATAAAAATTAGGATTTTTTGAATTGTTCCACACTAACACAAACCGATAGCGGCGATTCTGTGTGAAATGCTCTGCGATACGTAAGAGGAAATTATTTCGACAGTTGCAAATGTAGCACGATTGAAATTGTTTATAACAAAATAGAAATTTCTTTTTACCTGTTGCTATATTTTGTTGCGTAAACACTTTCAAGTGTCAGAATAATTTATGTATAGAATAATAAATATTGCAGACCATTTCGCATCAAACCACCGTCACACGTTCGTATTAACGCGGAACGAATCGACGAGATCTATAGCGTATGTAACGAACGTGTGTCGAACTTTATAACAATCAACAGAGGCTAGATGTGTTTGGCATGACAACCGACTTCACAAGGTTTCGATAAATCATAGTGGTGTCGTCTTCTGACTGATCATAAAAATATCCAATCCACGCAATAGTGGTTGTTAAACTGATATATGCGTGGTACGATGCCGGAGAGCGACAGTTGATACGTCATTCGATGCACGTTTACACGTGACGACGAAGCTGGCAGAAACGTAGTGGAGGTTGCAGTCAAGGTTGTAGAAAGGCGTTCCTTACTGCATCTTGCGAGCCGCGATAACCGGTCGTCGACCTGTCTCGCTCTCGACTCTTTGTGCAAGGTCATTTTACTTACTTATTGTTAGGTTCGTTTTACCGCGCGCGTATTCTTTCGTCGTGTTGTTGCCTTTGTTTTGCGGTCATTCACGTGACTGACAATCAGAGATGAATACGTTCGATGAATCGAGAATTTTGCTCAACGAGCGAACAACGGATGTGGTTGTGCCTGGAAACCGGGTAATTTTATAGTTGCGCTGATTCAGCTCTGTCGTTCTACCCGCACTGTAATTTTGTAATTTTTTCTTCCATTGGTGTTTATTCGTTTTTTTTCGATCAATGGGGCATCGTTGGTAAACAAATTGATGTAGCCTTTTGTAATATTCATACATCACTGACGCGTACTGCATTAGAAATCCATATGAGGAAACTGACACTAAGTTGCAATTAAGCTTTTAATCCCTTTGATACTCGTACAATTTGATACGATACACGTTTTCTATTGTACTTCAGCATCTTTTACGAAAATTCAAACATTAAAAATATTCTTTGTTAATCATTTTAATTTTCAATCAGTTGTTTAGTATGCATTTCTTAAGAAATTTCAGAAAATTCGAAAACTCATGAATCATTTTTTTTTCATAAGTTCATTCTAAATCTTAAAATCTTTTTTCTTTTTTTTCTTAAATAAAGATTCAGATATTTAAAAGGTTTTAAAATGATTTTTTGAAAACATTTTCTTCAACTTCTGAAATTATGAATTTAAACTGTACTTCAAATGCATTTACGGTTAGTTACAATTGTGTCGATAAATTATTTTATCATTTAAACATTTTTTCAGTAAACAATAAGTAGGTAAAAAGTAAATTTTTTTATCTTGCATTCTTTAAACAAATTTTAAATATAAAAATAATTAATTTCTCTTCGAGTGTTATATTTATTTAGAAAATTGAACGTAACAAAAATATAACGTCTAAAGCTATGAGGAAGTTGATTAATAATTTTAATTTGTTACAGTTTCATGGTTACAGGTCATGGTTGAATATTCTGACAACGGTTTTTTGATATTTTGCTTTTAACTGCCCTCTTCTGTGATGTATTCAAACGAGGTTGCTGCTTTCATTATTTTTCACATGTTTCAAAGGAAGTTAATTAGTTGTCATTTTGGAAATAACTTGTTTTAAAAACATGTCAATTATGTCATAGTCATAAATATTTATTACATTTCGTCTAATGACTTGATTATATAATATTTAGTAATTTGAACATCAAATTAAGGTATATAGTGATGAAATTTATCGATAACATTACCGAGTTTATCGTGATTAATTTTAGCTCTACCTATAATAATTACTTGTAGTTATAATAATAACTTAAAAGTTCATATTAAATTAATCATGTTAATTATGAAAATATAAATTACATTATATGCATATATCGATATAACGAAAATTAGTATATAATATGGAATTACATAGAAAGAATAGGAAACTTGATTGTTCTTTGATTTCTTCAAATTATTTATAACAATTGTTTATCCTTGAACGAAAAATTTTACTTAAAAATCATAGGTATAAAAGGCACTTAAAAAATGCAGTACAAGTAGTCAATAGAAGTACAAATTGCTTAAAGTATTTTTATATTTTAATTAAACTACGTTCATCTGGATTTTCGTTAATTCAGGAAACTTCGTTTTCAACTGAACTGGAACAATAAAGTTTTACCGAATAGGACCGTTACATTTGTATACTTAAAAAATTCATTTAGCGCTCTTTGGTATCCCGAAGAAAAAGAAAAAGAGAAGATAAATAAATCATGCTGTATATCTGTCGGTAACGGTAATTGTATAAACTTTCTTCTACTCATTGCTTTAATTCGTGCCGTTTGAAAAGTTTGCGAAAGCTAGGAAAATGATTCTCAACGTTGTTCAGAAACCTCCGAATAACCATGTTCCGCAAGATTCAACGAATTTTCTTAGATGGCTATAGACTTGCGAAGAAGCTGCACTTAAGTTAATTAGTTTTCCGTCCTTTTTGCGTAAGAAAGCATAATGGCACGGTTGTCGCGCCAGGGATAACTCCCTTTCGCGAAGCCATTAAAGTCAGCTCCCTCTTGGAGAGAGACTCTTCTGTCCATCGTTAGAACTCCATTGTTAGAAGTCATCGTGAAAGTCACAAATGATCCAGTTGTTTAGAGAGAGAGACATGATTAATCATCCTTCAACCGTTGGACGATCGAAACCAATTATTCCAAACCCTTCGCGACTGAGTCCTAAAATTGGAGATCTGTTCCTCCAAGTTTGACAAACGATCTCATTTAATAAAATCAAAATACTCGGATGATTTATACAGAAATTCATTTTCTGTCTGATACCTTAATTATCGTGTAATACTTTATTAATCAGTGAGTTGTTTTCTTTTGAAGTGGTATGAGTTTAATATTGAAAAAAAAAAAAAGAATCGATCAAACGTATTTCTAACTACAGATAGGTGCCTTCTTTTTACATATATTTATAATGATGTAGTCAATACAGTACAATGATCTCATGAATTAGTCAAAACAAGTTTGGCTTTTAAATGGAATTACATAATTGAATTTTTTTTTTTAACTGGTAGTACAAGTTCATTTATAATAATGATTTAATTTATTTAATAACATTGTGTTGCAAATATCTCGAAATAAAGAAAAGTAGACTTACACCACTTTAATAAAACGGCTTAAATAAGGAAACATTGACGTATGTTTTGATATTGGAAAACTTAATTTAACTGCATTGAAAACTAAACTAAATCGTTTGTGATACTTTAAATTCGAAGAAACTGTTGACTATTGAATAAAAAGTAAAACATTTCACACAGTGATACTAACAAAGAGGAGAAAACAAGCAGACGAAACGGTATCTCTATATCTTTGCTTACATAAATTGATTTAAAGTTTTTCTCGTGAAAGACTTTTATAAAAATACTTTGCTTTTTATCTATACCTTGTACAAAGACAGAGAACCCAGCCAGAAAGTTATGCTGTTTCTCAAACAGCCACTTTAATGCTTTACTCTTTTCGCGGACAAAGCATTCGTTTTCTTTTGTTGACATATTTGAAGAAATACGTATCAGTGTTGTCAAGAAAACAGCTGTAGCACGAGATACATGTAGATACGATAGTATTCACCTGATTGGGAACTCGTACGTATTAGTCAATCTTTATGAATCACGATTTCGACGTAAGACGTAGTTTTTCTTTACGAAGAAACTGTAAGACATATTTTTAAAGTAAGATCTGTTCGAAGATAAGAACAAAGCCGTAGAAAATATAAGTGATTTATTTTAGCCAAAAGATATCTATATATTTGTGTTTTTTCCACATAATCACTATGGATTTCTATATATGTACATGTATATTTGATATATTGATGCGACTAATGTAAGCCTTCTGGATCCAATGGCCAACTTTGCTGTACCTTAGACGTTAGCCTATACCCGAAGATGTTGGGTACGACTGTGACACCACCAGGAGAGTGCGATACACTTGTGAAAATTGTACCGTTGCCTTTTAATCGGTTCATTCCACTAATGTATAGAACCAGTCTTGACTCTTTTAGGCTGCAAACATGTTTATTCTTGGGAAACTCTTATCGAAATGGATTGCAGATTGCAATCTACTCAATGAGACGTGTCTGTATACGTTTGATATTTTATCAGTAGTCTTACACCATGTATTGATACCGTTCTTCAATTAATCATCACTTGGCAAATTACTAAACGTGAAACATTGAAATATTGGTAATTATCTAGAATACGGGACTCCTCGCTGATCTTTATGACCTTGAAATATGTTATCAGGGTCATTATTCTGAGTAATTTTTTCCTGTACATGTAACCGCCGCTTGGCCTTAGTTTCCGAGATTTTCGCAGAAAACCTTAGTTAGTATTCTTCATTTTGATGTAAGCGGTTGCGTAACGGCGACCGCATTCCTCTGTAGCCACAACTTAAACCTAACTCATTCATGATAATCATTTTTAATACTAATGAAAAAGGAACATTAATGGGTCAGAAGGTGTGTTAATTTAATATCTGACCGTCGCGAAGCGGTAGGTATCGTTAGCATTAAATTATAACCAACGATTGGTTTGAGCTAGAACAATTCGATATAATGGTAGAAATGTTTTCACTTATCAGTCCAACTGAAAATAAAATTCAAAATATAACTATAAGCAATAAATATAACGTATAGGTAGGTATCCTTGTTTCCCTCTATATTTCCAAAAAAGAGACCTTTATACGTAAAGAAAAAAGTTATTCAGAATGTTGATCTTCGCAAGATATTTCAAAATCATAAAAATCGGTGAAAAGTCTACTATTCCGGAAAATTATCTGGATACTTAATAGACAATTTTGAAACTCTGAATTTTCGCGTTAACTTTTTCCCTCAAATCATATGTCATCACGAAACAAACGATATTACATATTGGCTTACTTTACTGTCACTAATAACGTTTAACCCATAAACCTTACAAAGCTGTCTGTGAGGTTCAGCAGCACTAGTATTTTCTGCTAACAAAAATTGAATAATAGCATGAACTTTACAGTTGGCGGGATCTGCAGTTGCAGCACGTATAGTAAACTATTAATATACGGTGGCAAATGCAAATTTGACTGATTGTAATACTAAATGACTGACAGCTAATTAAGAAATTAGAAGAAGATATTATGTAACTACGATTCCGTTTCTCTAATTTAATTGGTGGTAATTTTAAAACGAACTTTACTCTAAAAACACGCCTCGTAAAACATATCCTTAGGGAAACAGCGACATAATAGAATGAATCGAATAAACGGTAGATTTACTGTCAATGATTAATGAATAATTATCAAAAGAAATCTCAAAATATTGCATCAATATAAGTCCGTTTAAATGAGTCGTGCTTGTTTTGAATTATCCTACTGAAAAATTTTCAGTGAAGAATTTATCAAAATATTGGAACTTGTTATTAATGGCTACAGTATTAATTTCGAATTATGCAATCTCAAAATTAACAGCTGGTTTGATATACAAATCGGAAGGCGATTTAAAATTTTTGACCGGTAATATATATTATACATTTTAATAAATACTATGTTTTTAATTTAAGGTAACAAAAAGAAAAAAAAAAAAAAATATATATATATATATATTTTATATTTATGTTGTACGTATAATCGATGATATTAAATATTAGAAACGTTACGCATGTATTATTTATGTTTTAAATTGTCATATTTTGTTATTTAAATTTCGATAACTTTGTAATACTTTATTGTCATAAAAGATATACAAAATGTTACTGAAACATCATTATAGCCTTTGACAATTTCATATAACATAAGTTACAATATTTTCTCTTACCATACATCGTCCGGAAAAAAGTAAAACATTAAGGAAATTCATACGTTCCATGTTTGGTGTAAAATCAAACAATATTTTGTATCGTTGAATGAAAGATGAACATCCATGTATGACTTTTGAAAAAAAAATTCAAAGTAAGTAAACTCGCTTGCGATCGTCTTTTGCGGTAACGAGTTATTCATCAGCACGTACATAGGTAACGTCTTATTCATTAGTTGTGTACACTCGTTACGTAATCACGTCAGGTGGAAGTTCGCTTATATCATTAACGACGTTATTTGTAGTCTATCTACGCGTGACGTTATTTTTTTTCCTTCCGTTCAGATGTCGAACAAAATGACAAGCAAATCACGTCTGCGAATCAAGTGATTTGAAGCTACTCAAATTATTCTAGTAAAACTGTAATACAGATATGTACTTGCAATCTCTTCTTCACCTATAATATAGTATTATGTGTGCATTTCTTATATTAAAAACTGGGTAGAAATCTTGAATACAAAACTAGTAAAATATTAAAACATTAAAATTAATTAAAATTATTGGAAAGTATAATATGTAATTATTATAGAACCATTTATGTGTATTTATCTATTTTATATCTATTTTAGAATCAATTGTTACATTTTCATTTAATTAGACAGGTTCTATTATTGCGTTACGTTGCATTTAGTTTAATTCCAATAACTGACAAAAGTTATAAATGTTCAGAGAATCTTTTACCGCTTTTAATTCTGAAACAAGTTTAGTAGCTATATTATTGAGCTTTTTAAATAAAGATAAGTTGATATAAAATGAATTAGTTATTAAAAAAATTTAATATTCTAGTATTTTTAATTCTTTCTTTAATTCTTTAATAGATGTATTGGTATTGCTTAATTACAGTTATACAATTTAGTGATTAATTTAATAAATATTAATATATATATATATATATATATATATATATAAATAATACATATTATTATGCAGGCACATCAAAAAGTTAACGTTCTTACAAATGTGTATATATATATATTATAAATATTATATATAAATATATAAATATAAAAATATAAATATAAAATATAATATATATACACATTTGTAAGAACGTTAACTTTTTGATGTGCCTGTATACTTTCTTTATCGCATTTCCTTCTATTTCGTGTAACACCAAATAAATTCTTAAAATGTTTAGCTTGGTGAAACATAAATAAGAGGGAAACTTGTAGATATTACGTAAATGACGCTTGTAACTACACGCGTACAATGTTAGTCTAATTTAGGAAAGAATGTAACATACTTTTCATGATATAGTTCTACTAACTTAAATACATTAATATCAGTTACTTTTTGAAAAATTATTTTTTTCCTTTTTAATTAAAAAGTATAATGCGTTTAATATTTTTTGCAGATCTATATCGTGTCAAAATTTCATAAAAATTACAGAAATGTTACTTTATTCCATTATAAATTAATTAATTTTCCTTACTTTACATTCTTATTACTTTATTCCATTGTAAATTAATTCATTTTCTTTATGTAACTTAAAAATATTTCTACAGAATTGTTCATGCACAAACATTAGTATTTGCCTTTATTGTTTCCTTATTTTATCTTATTATTAACATTATAATAAACTAATACAATTAATCATACAAATATCGAAATTTCTTGAAAAATGCTGCTTAATGAAACTTAACAGTTTCGTTCTTTTTACAGAAATACGAAATAATCTCTTATTTTACTGAAATCCGCTTGTTAAACACATCTTTAAAATACATCTATAATACCGATTATATACTTACAATTCATCAGGAAGAAAGAGTAGCGGTTCAATCGAGCACGTCAATAATTTCGACAAATTAAGTCACCATTGTCGAAACTTATTTATAGTGGCAGGACCGAGAATAAGTGGTACTCGTTCTTGTTGCTTCAATTGTTACCCCCCGTCGCTCCTCTTCGTCCCCGGTGACCTACACATCCGGGTAAATGGGGCAAAGATCGAGCCAAGAGTCGAGGGTACATGGGTTATCTCATCGAGATCTTTAGAATGAGGTCGTGCTGATCGCAATTTATCCATCGGGGACCATTGTATCTTTCTTGTTCACTCGTACATGTGACAGTTACAATTTTTGTTTATACCTGCCTCTTTTCACATAATTCCACATAAAAGTTTTTCAGGAACAAAAATGTGTTTAATATATAGGAAATAGCGTGCTTTAATTGATTTCAAAACTGTTACGTAATTCACGCGAGACTGTCACGTTTCATTGCAGTTATAAAACTACTTTTGCGTTTTAAGTACTTTTAAATTATTCCCTATAATTACGATAATTTCCCAAATTTTTAATAATTCAATCACAATGGAGGATGAATTAACCGGACAAAAAAAAATATAATGTTTGTTGGTGTTGTTGTTTGTGATCGTTTTACGTCGCATCGACTACGAGGTCGTTAGCGACGACGGCGGTTTGATGTTACTTTTTTGTTGTACATTTTTTATCTGCATCTGGTTTCAAAGAACTTATGGAATGCTTACTAATATAATGATCCACTAAACTTAAATTATTACAAACTGTCAAGGGGTTGCAATCGGGGGGCGAGGATGGATTGCCAACGTTTCATTTGTTTACATCTGGTGACTTGGCTCGTTGAACGGAGTACGTGTAGAGAGTAATTATGCAAAATTTGGACCAAATCGGTGAAAGGGTTACGAGTTAATAGAGAATATACAGATGGGCATTCTATTTTACATGTATAATGTAGAATATTTATTGTAACACGTATATGTAATGTATGCTGAATTGCAGACACTTTGGCTGGTGTACGTGGACAAAAGTGTTACGATAGATGCTTCGAGAATCTGTTTATTCAGAAATATAAACGAATAAATATCGTATTGCGTATAAGTTTTCACGAGATATTTATGACGAAGCTGAATCGCAATTAATGAAGCTTTATTGAGATGGTACGTTTATCTGTTTGGCATGAGGCGTAGCAATTAGAGTGTTGCCTCTGAAAGAAACGGGTGAGGGTTATTCATTTTTCCTCGAACATAATTCAAATATATGTGAGTTAATTGTTTGCAAAGATTATCTTATCATTTTTATGAAAACGTGAGTTATTTTTATGTAATTTTGCAACCTTGAACGTCTTGTTAATGTTTATGAGTCGTCAAATATAAATACTTGCAAGAAAAAAATCATTTTTTATTTGTTCTGCGAAAATGATTAAAAAATTAGCTACTCATCTTAGTGTCCCAAATTTGAATTAAATCAAATAATTCCACCTAAGCAGGAGTTGCTTATCACTTTCAATTTTATAAATTTCAGTAGAAACCAAATAAATGTATGGCAATGGAAAACGCGTTTCATGTGTCTTTGCTGAGAATGATTTCGGTACACATTGGTTTGCATAAATAGTTAACATTGGAAGGTTAAGTACGCTATTATTGACTTACCGTCAATATTGGACATATGATGGCGTCATACGATTCTCTGATGATTTGACCTATTGAATCTTTAACTAATACTTTTTCATTTTTATAGTTTTATAAAACAAAGTTGTTCTATTTTCGTTTCCAAATGATGTTTGTCTCTGTAATAATCTATGTATATTATAAACTGTAACGTGTATGTATTCATTACTGTGCTTTTCATTTTAAGTAGAATGTATTTAAATATAGCATCTTCTTTTTTATTTTTGAAACTCGAGGAAAGGTATTGATAACATTAATCGATGATTTTTTTTTATGTATTGCACGGTTTAATTTATTTAAAAACAATACTAGTTAAGAAAAATGCATCCATTAACGTTATGTTGTAATTGGTTTTCCTAAACTTGAAAGTGAATGTTTCTTTATATGAAAATAGTTGAAAGTAATGCAATTAAAAATCATAGTTTTCTAGGAATAATGTTTTATGAATCACGATTTCGAAATCGATTCGTTACTATTAATAATTTGTTCACGATTGATAGCGTGTGGTAAATTACATGACAACAATAAGCGATGATACGTGATAACAATAAGCGAAAATAAACAATAGGCGATCATAAAAGTATGAATTTTTATTAAGATATTAATTTTATTTATGTATATACATTTAATATTAATACTTGTTGGAGTAGGTATGTTTTTGCATTTTTTTTCCTTTCAACTTGTTTCGTTTTATATGTATGTGTAACTCATATTGTTCCATAAATATAAAATTAATTATAATTTGAGAAACAGATGAAATCGAATTCTCATTAATTTCAAACATCATTTTAACTTCAGGCATATTTTTTTTTTTACTTTTCATTTTTTCTGTTTCAAATTTTTTACCGTACAATGATATTTTACCATGATACTGGTAAGCATATTCCAAGCCAAGCAATCTTAAACAAGATTTTTTTGCAAGAAGCAGTAAGAAATCTTTTTCGTGTTTTCTAAATGAAAAAAATAAAAATAAAAATAAAAAGACCATGTAAGCCACCCAATTATTATCAGTCAATAAATAGAGCCATTTGTTTATCCCCAAGTGTACAGGCATATCGACGAGAATATTCGTTTTCTTCTTTTTTTTCGTTCCCTCCTTTTTTTTATTTTCTTTCATGCATCGACGTGGATTTAACGAGGTACCTTTTTCATTATGCGAAGCAAGAGGTCGGCTTGCTTAATGAAGAACGGGTAGGTTGGTCGACGTTAATTGGGCGACGGAAGCTCAAAGCTCGAGAGCTTAACTCCGTCGCGCAAAACCAACGCCCCTGCTCTTTTCAAGTTCTTCGACGCAAATGCCACATTGTTGATCGTCCTGGAACCAGTTCGTGAGAGTACACTGTGTAAAACTCAGCGAGAGACGAAATTTTTCCATCACACCCGTCGCTCTTTGCATTTCTTCTCCTACCATTTTTCATCTACAAGCTTCGGTTTCCTTATGAAACACGTTTCTTATAAGAACGCTTTGAAGCTTGGTACGTTCATGCATTTTTGCGTATCAAGGCTATCTTTTATGTCTGAATTATTTTACCATAAAGTTGTACACGAAATGAATGAAAAAAATGAAAATTGGAACAGTAAAAGGCGGTAAAAAACGTCGCAATTTGTAAGTCGGTAGAACATTATTGTATAAAATAATGTGAAATGAAATTTAAAATTACTTTCATAGAAATGACATTTGTTGGGTAATCATACCTTGTATCATTTTACTGTTTAAAATTACAAAACTTGTATCCGGAATTGTAAATAACGATATGAATATTGGAAACAAGTTTTGTGAAGTAGTAGAAACAATTATCTCTTATATTATTATTAAGTGCCACAAGAATTTCATTCCGTGTAACATAAAATTAGAATTCCTTACGTTGCGGATGCTTGTAAGTAGTATTGTATATTCATTGTTACCTTTGATCTTCAACTTTGAATGCAGGTGATATGTAGCGATACGGGTAGCCCTCTTACAACATGGCATCCTATAACAGTGTTTCGCTCTAACACGATAAGAAAATTGCGAAAACCTTTGTTCAACACTGTACTTCTACAACACTGGATAATATAATTTTTGTTTAACATATTTAAAAACTAAAGTACTTTAAAATAATGTGACCTTGTTAGAACCAGTAAACAAACCAAAATTATAGATTTTTTAAAGAGGATAGAAGGTGCAAACGATCTAAACAAAGAAGAAGGTTCAGAGAGTAAAGGTGATATCGTCGAACCGAAAAAACGTTCTCGTTTGATTGTATAGAGCAGTGATGAGGAAGAAATTTATTAAATTAAGGTATTAGATTAAATGAAAATAATNTATTCATTTCTTATTTCTTATCTTGTCCTACATTCTTGTTCTTGTTATATGTATATAATATTATATATTATACATATGTACATATATTACACAGGGTGGAGCATGTAACTGAAACCATAACAATTACTACGTAAGTAATGATTTCAGTAAAAAATGTTTCAGTCTAAAGTTGAATGGTTTCAAGGGGAGCATAATTTGATGCGATTAGTTTTTTTGTATGTGGTTGCGTAGAGGATATATGAAAGTCTGGTTCATTTTTTGTAATGAAATCGTATACTTTTTATTACATTAATCGATTCAATTGGTAATTCTGCATAAAAAAGGATTAATCAGAAAATATTTTAACATCAATTACTCAAAGTTGTATAAGTGAAACCACTGCGATAATTCCCAGAGTCATCCAATAACTTGGATGAAAATTGCTACAAATGAAATTGACATGGTTTGAAGGTACGACATAGTGAATTATTCGATTTCTACCTATCACTTTATTTTTCGAAATTTTAAGGACATCTTCAATTTTTTTGCTACAAGTCAAATTTTTTTTTCATAACAAGTGCTGTAGATCATAATAAAATTCCGCGATGTGTATTGCGATGGTCATTGAACAGCGTTAAAGAAATTTGACCAACTAACGTATTAAAAATCTGATGCTTCAGATATTTGAGAATCTCAATTGAAGATGATCTTAAAATTTCAAAATGGAATACGCCTATAACAGTCAAGACATTTCTTTGCATCCTGTTCATTTCCAAACAAAGGAATACAATGTTTCGATGTTTTATTATTAAATCACTATTAAAACTACATAGCTTTATCCAAACGAACTTCAAGTTTGCGTGTAACGTTATGTCAGATCCTTTCACAGCAATTATTCAAAATAATTTTAAAACCAGTTAATTAAAACGGGATAATTCAAAATCTATTGATACGAGGACCGGTTTCAAGCTCAATGTTATACGAAGTTAGCTTTCTATGCTGATTAATAAACCTCCCGAACTAGCCAGAACGCGTCGTTTGACGGTTCAGTGGCGCGCAAAGGGCATCTGTGCTAATTAACTTTTCTTCGCGGAGATACGCTTTAGTCATCTCTGCCTTTACGATGGAATTAACAAGCGCAACACTGCTCGCCAGGCCGATTCAATTATTCGGCCCTGTATACACTGCGCTCCTGGCCAATGAACGTTTAACAACTTCATGCGATTTGTCATCGTTTACTTCGTTTCGTCTAACACACGGTCTTGTACACGCTTGTGCGCTAATTAGATTTTCAGAAATCTAAACCTTTCCGATCAGTTGACTATTTTTTCTCCAAGCAAATCCACAACTCCAAGTTACATTCGAAGTGCGTTATACTATAAAATTTACTAAAAACGTTAAAAAAAATTTTATTCGTTATATAATTTAATTATGATTAATTACTTTTGTAAAAGAAAAGTTTAGAAGTAATGTACACAACGAAATATCAGTTTTTAAAAACGTAGCGCTAATTATATTGTACGCGTAGTACGCTGTTCTGTAAATTTTCATGTAAACTGTGCCAATATATTTTACAATTAAAAACAAGACAAAAATGTCAAGTAAACATAAATCTAGATATACCTTATTGAGGAGATAGTTGTAGAAAACATAGCTATGAATTTTCACAGTTCGAAACGTCGACTGGATTTGTTAAGACAAGCCTGACATCGAACATACACTTCCGATTAAAAGTTTGAAATCATTCCGCTTTCCAATCGATACAAGAATTTTCAAAGGAAAAGGAATTTTAAGTTCTGTTACCTTGAAAAATTTTTAAATCAAAAATCTATCAAAATAAAGAAAACTGACGTTAATACCTATCGTATTAATTTTGAATCGATAGGTAAGGAAATTTTGGAAGATTTCATATGAACACAATCCAAAAAGTGATTTTGAATTTTTCACCGATAGTGTAGTTTAAAATGAATTGCAGACCAAATTAACGAACAGAAATATTATATTTAAGAAGCACTATTGAAATATTTATATTGGGCACATAACATGTAGAGAAGCGATATATTTCGTAATAACAGCTATTTCTATGATTACATGACACTAGTTTTTAGTTTTTGATAAACTAAGAAAGAAATTTTTTTTTTTGTTCTACACATTTGTGATTATCAAAACTGTTTTTGTCGAATTCTGAGTAACATTTTAAAAAGATAAATAAAAGTACCTACTTAATGGCAAAAAACAAATTACAAAATCCCTTTTCACAAAAATTGTCTGTTAACAAATAAATAATTAATGTATTGTATGAATAAAATACACATGTATGACTATTATGTTCATTATGTGTTTCATAATTCTGTGTAAACGATGAATGTGTTATATGTAAATTATATTTTAATTGTATTAAATTATACTAAATATGTTAACTTCTGTCCAATTAGGCGTCTTTAATTAGTTTTAAATCCATTAGTACTTACTTACTTACTTACAATAACATAAGGTAGCTTTTTTTTTAAACAATTCCCACAATATTTTACATTAGATATATGTATATGTGTACACGTATATCGAACATAAGCACTACTTGAATAAAAAAATTTCATAAACAATTCTTTAAATAGTATTTTATGTTATTTAATGTATAGTTATTTTCAAATATTCATAAGTTATTTTATTTCATAAATAAATAATTTTTCTCTGAATTATTTTATTACTTGAATGCTAATCAAATAACATTGTATTTTATTTTGTATTATTTTGATATCGCCCAATAGTAGTTAGGGTATTTCAACGATTTTTAGCGTGAACTGGGCTACGTCGTGATTACCTAACCCAAATATTAAGAAACTTTTACTTAAGTAGAAACCAGAGATAAAGACATGACTGGATTTTTGTAATCCTTGTACACCTTATTAATATTAATTTTAATAAGAATATTACTTCGTATATGTTGATACATAAGTCGGAAGTATAATAATTATACATTCATATACTAATCTACATATGTAAATTTAAACATTTGATAATATACAAGAATTATTTGATTATTCGTTATTTTTTCAATTTTGTGCGTAATTATATTACTGTATTATTAGCTCTAAACAATAAACGAACTTTCATTATCTTTAAATATGTAAAAATTGTGTTGATAACATCTTCCATTATGAAGAGAAACTTACGAATATATGAAAATCATTTCTCTTTACTAATTCTTTCTGCCACTACTACTGTAGTAGTGCATAATTTTGTTAGTATTTCAAAATACAATGTGATAACACATCTATACATCTATACGTTATTGACCCATGCACTATCATCACCATAAAACGTTCATTATACAAAGTACCAGCGGATAAGATAAATAGATAAATACTAAAAATGTATTTCGTGATAATCAATTGTTAAACTTGGAAAATTCATGAGAAATATTTTTAATCTTACACAAGTGTCGTAATTCTTTTTTCTTTATTTCTATGGTATCGTAGTCTTTTTTAACAAAACTTTCTCGTCACCACGTTTTACAAAGTTCCACAATTATACACTCGCTCCCGTTCGATTCCGTTTCTGCTTCTGTTCGACCACACCTTTCATACTCCCCTTACATACGCTCTGGTACTCTAATCCTTGCTCTCTCTCCCTCTCTGGCTTCACATCCTGCCAATCATACCATTCCCAGACTTATACGTTCCCATTCGATCTCCCATTTATGCGCACAGTCTCTCGCCATTCAAACAATCGCAACACGTGTATTATGTAAATTTACTTTTATAACTGAATACACTCTACTAAAAAAGAAACCTGGAAAGTAAAACAAGGGAGCTCTTATCGTTGTTGTAACGTATTATTTTTAAATAACCACCGAGTTAAAGAAACTTGAGACTATTCCAAAAATGTTTAACACAAATATTAAACTGTGGCGTCCCGTAACTACTGCCCACGTTACACGAGAAGTCACTTGGAAAGAACACGGATCTAATTAGTCAGAGTGGAAAGGACACTCCTCGTATCACACGCATTTGTTGCTTCTGGCGTACTATTTTCAGAAACGGTCACACATACTAATCGGATCGCGTGATGATACAAGCAAATCGAGCGAAAAACCCCTTTTGGAACCTCTCGATCAGGGCATATTATCTTCGTCGAGGGACCATGTTTTCGACGTGTTTATTTCGCGGCAAATTAACCTGAACAGCCACTCTTGTTTAGACTCTGCGTCGCCCATGATTGTAATCGTCGCCTTTCAATTTCTACGAATTGTAGGAGAAATCAGGCGAAGATGGGCCGATGATGCGACACAGAGTTGCAAGAGTGGCGTGTTCGAAAGGCAGTCCGTAGCAAACATTCGATTAGACACGAGCGAATTCAAATAAGAGTCTTAATTCGGATCTGCACTATTTTTTTTAGTACTTCTTTACTCATCGTCCACATAAATATCATAAAAAATATTAATCACAGACATTTAAAAGTGATTAAACAATAATATAAGTTAGTAAATTCTATATTTCAAAACTTATACTCCCATAAAGAATAAAATATATTTTTAAAATAAAATAAATTTCAGTTACTCTATTTCTATAGAATTCCATGCGTATAAATAGTAGTAGAATTTTTACATCGTCTAAATTAGACGAACATGTATGTTTCGAACATATTAGAATTATAAAGTTGTAAGATTTTTATTTTATATATATATATATTTTTTTTTTACATATTTTATGCGTATTATTCAAAGTATGATGTTATCGAGGTTCACGAATGAAGAAATAGAAAAAAAGTATTATTTAGAATTCTACTCTTAGTTGTAATATGAATTTTTAGATCGTTGTTGTTAAANGCTTCTGGCGTACTATTTTCAGAAACGGTCACACATACTAATCGGATCGCGTGATGATACAAGCAAATCGAGCGAAAAACCCCTTTTGGAACCTCTCGATCAGGGCATATTATCTTCGTCGAGGGACCATGTTTTCGACGTGTTTATTTCGCGGCAAATTAACCTGAACAGCCACTCTTGTTTAGACTCTGCGTCGCCCATGATTGTAATCGTCGCCTTTCAATTTCTACGAATTGTAGGAGAAATCAGGCGAAGATGGGCCGATGATGCGACACAGAGTTGCAAGAGTGGCGTGTTCGAAAGACAGTCCGTAGCAAACATTCGATTAGACACGAGCGAATTCAAATAAGAGTCTTAATTCGGATCTGCACTATTTTTTTTAGTACTTCTTTACTCATCGTCCACATAAATATCATAAAAAATATTAATCACAGACATTTAAAAGTGATTAAACAATAATATAAGTTAGTAAATTCTATATTTCAAAACTTATACTCCCATAAAGAATAAAATATATTTTTAAAATAAAATAAATTTCAGTTACTCTATTTCTATAGAATTCCATGCGTATAAATAGTAGTAGAATTTTTACATCGTCTAAATTAGACGAACATGTATGTTTCGAACATATTAGAATTATAAAGTTGTAAGATTTTTATTTTATATATATATATATTTTTTTTTACATATTTTATGCGTATTATTCAAAGTATGATGTTATCGAGGTTCACGAATGAAGAAATAGAAAAAAAGTATTATTATTTAGAATTCTACTCTTAGTTGTAATATGAATTTTTAGATCGTTGTTGTTAAATGGCTCAGTGGTCTAGGGGTATGATTCTCGCTTTGGGTGCGAGAGGTCCCGGGTTCAAATCCCGGCTGAGCCCAATTTTTTTCACTTCTATACTTTCTTTTTCATAAATAATTTTTTATAGTATTTTTTAGAAACATATCAATTACCTTTGGAATCTTTACCAAAAAGTTCAAAAAGATATAAACACAATTGTTAAAATGGTCTTATTTTTGAAAGCGAAAAAAAAAGAAATATATATATGTGTGTGTGTGAGTGCGCGCGTGTAGGTGTAATTGAATCTTGTTTGTTCATATGTGTACATAAATATATTCAATTAAATAGTTTTTACGTAGTAAAGTAATGTAAAAAATAAATATTTGTAAACATGATAAAAAATTCATAAATATTTGTGTTCACATTGTGACTGTAAGTGTAGCGATTTCAATGATACGTGGCTCAGTGGTCTAGGGGTATGATTCTCGCTTTGGGTGCGAGAGGTCCCGGGTTCAAATCCCGGCTGAGCCCGCTTTTTTTTTTTTAAAGTCGGTGTTACATTGTTGTAGTTTAATGATATTTATATTGATTTATAATTATATACATATTTTTAAAACCTTCAAAACTATGATTATTTATATGATATATATATATATATATATATATGATTTCATTTATCTTGTAATTAACAGCACTTTATACTTTTGGTAATAAAGTTGCTTTTATTGAACGATTTATGTATACATTTTCCATTAAGACCGAGTTAAATTTAGTTGAACGGTTAAATTAAGAAATGTTTTATTATATTCAATAATTGTCAAAACCAATTGTTATATTGTAGTATTAAAAAAATATCACAGTGTATAGGAATCGTAGAATTTAAATATTAATCGCATTTAAGTCTGATTAATAATTAAATAGGTTCTATTATAAATTTTTTTGCAATCTTTAATTTATAAAGAAACATTTGCTTTTCTAGCATGTATAATTTTAATATAATTGTATTAATGTTAATGTTTACGCATTTATNATGATTTTATTTTTCATTCACAGAATATTCTTTAAATAACAAACAAATTTAATATTTCACTTATTTAATTTATTAAAAAAAAATATGTTCGTGCAAGGAATATAATCCGGGAAAACATAACAGTCTCCTTAAAAAAAAAACCTATTAATGTACTGTTCTTTCGATCATAAAAACGCTAATATGAGCGAAAAGTAAAGGCTCGTGAATATTCACGAAGCACTAGCAGCGTTGCAATTTCTTCTTCTCCGTCGTGACCGTGTACACTTTGCGGGTTTGAGCTATAATTTCCACGTTATTATTTTTTCATAAAGCTTGAAACTACGTTAACCATTGTCCAACATTTTCTCGTTTCTTTGAAGTTTTAATATTGATTAAACTCTTGCTACATACTCGTCTTTGTCGTTCAACGTTTTTTAATAACGTCGTAACGAACAAATGGTCGTTAAATTTTTTAGCAAACACAGTTTAATTATAATTATATTTAATAGGAACGAATAAAAACTTGTGCTCTGAAATATATGTATATTTTATTGCTTTTGATATAGCGAAGCTGCTTAATCATTACATGTAATATTAAAATCATATTATTTTATTAAATATTTAACCCTTTGCACTTCTAAACTTTTTTAATTTTCAAAGGACTATTGCGAAAACTTAAAGTATTCTTTTGAAAAGAAAAAAAGAAAATTATAAACGTTTACGATTTTTTATTTATTTCGTTATTTTACTCTATTTAAAAATAAAATAAGTGTTTGAATTGATGAAATACAGAATTTAATTTAGAACTTAATCTCTGGAGAAAATTATGTATGTCGTCATAGCGGCGCCAGTAAAATGCAAAGGATTAAAATATATTTGTTTTACCACCTGAAACATTTATTGCGTTATTCCTAGTAATAAGATATATTGTGTTTAAATAATGAAAACATTACTTTCTCGTATATACATTTATTTAAATATATATATATAATTAGATAACAGAAAGAAAAAAAATATATTTATTAATAAAAAGAAGAAATTGAAATAAAAAAAGCAAAATATCAAAGGAATAATAATTAACCGTAATTATTTCTTTCTTTGTATAAGGAATTGAACATATTTTACTTTAAATCACTTTTACAAAAATACATTTATTCCATAAAATCAAATATAAAATATGAAAACTAGGCCATTTAAAACCTTATTAAAACTAATTGTCTGCAAATAAAAGCAGCAATAGTGTTCATTTTTACTTATATCTTTATTATTTATTTATTTATTTTTAATTGTAACAAGGTTGCATAAGCGATGCATCTTGGGGGCGTAATTCAATGGAAAATTGCCGTGTATTGGTTGAACAGTTTTTCCATACTTTCTATTTTGAGAAAGTACACAGACTACACAAGATTTGTAATGTACTTACGAGAAAGTTGACGAGTAAATCGATCGATGATGTTTTAATATTAACAATCGAATCTGTATACGAGGAGGTGAATTCATGTGGGCACGCGTAAATACCCACGTGTTATAGTATTTTTCCATGTTGTTATCGATACCGCTTAACATACGAAATATCGATATTTTTATATGTTTTGTATCCTTTGTGTATTTCAAAGCAAAAAATAAAGTTCAAATTTCAACGAATAATGATTTTGACATTGGCATTATATACATATATATATACACAAGCGAACGTGATTATCCAAGTTTTTATCAGTTTTGGCTTTACTTCGAAACAACTTCTCGTTTCTGAAGTTTTGTGTGTTTTGTATGGTTGAAACACTCTTCTTTGAAAGGACGAAGGTAAAGGAAAGTTGCAGACAAAACTGTTATCTTTTTTCCATTTCGAAAGAACGTAGCAAGCCTTTATCGTTGTTCTATGTATTTACGTACTTTTATAGTTTAAACATAAAAAATAATCGTAGAAACTTTTCTGATTCTTTTAATGTTCGAAATTCAATTTAAAAAGGAAATGACTACAAAACAGATTACAATTTAAGAAGAGATAGTTAAAGTTTGTACATAGAAACATCTGTACGAAGTTTTCCCTCGATTTTACAATGTGGAAACCATGCCGGGAAAACGCATGATATTTTTAGTACCTTTTGTACACGTGTATACGCCATTATCTGTTCCAACGTTACAAACTGTATTGAAACGGATAATGGCACGATTTTTCCCTTAATGGAAAAACGGCGCCAGTAAATTCTTCTCAAGATACCGGGATGTGGAAACTTTAATTTTTGATACATGCCAAAATGACGAGATCCTCGTAAATCAATTGGCAGTTAGCGTAGTGTGTGAAGCGAGAATTTAGAGAGCGTCTAACGACTTTCGAATTAATGTCGATTTTTAATGTGTTTCGGATTATAATTACATATATCACGAGCTGATCGAACACATCGCGTTAAAACGTATTACATACACCGTTTTATTTATGTCTGTTATCAACCCATACATAATATTATGGACTTTCTTCTTTTCGCAGCGTTTTATTAGCTTATTTTGATATTCTTTTCATTTCTATGATTACTCGATATTTTTTTTTTTTTTTCTCAAAAAGTCGAATACGTACAATTAGACGATATAAATCAATTTTTCTATTCGAAATGATTATTTTTAAAACGGTAGACTTAATATCGGCAATTATTAAAAAAAAAAAAATGGAAAATTTATACCAATACAGTAATCCCCCGTATAACGCGGTATGTATTTACCTAATCGTATTACACTGATTTATGCAACGCGACGAAAAATTTGCATTAAGTTTTGAATAATTAAGTAAATCAGTTTCACAGCGCTATAAACAAATGAAAATATTTTTATGTAACCTATAAAGTTTGAAAACTGTGAAATGTATTTCTGAGGGTCCACCGTAATAGTATATGTACCTATAGTAAAAAAATATATAATAGCAACAAACATTGTGTTTAAAAGGGCGATAATGAGAAAAATATTTGTTCTTTTCCATTAAATCATATATTTTTTTATTATTCGGAATTTGTCACTTTTGTAGTTTCTTTTTTTTTTTTATAAGCTATAAAATGTTATGAGATACGTGTGTTGTAGAGATGCTCTATCCATTTTGCTACATGAACTACTATTTGCTTTATAAACAAATTTGCCGTGTAACCCTCTTAAACCGTGTTAAAAATAATCCCGATACCTGCTAACAGTCGGTAACTTATTTACAATGTTGACCGCAGACGTAACGTATCTTTAATGTTATAGAATCTAGAATACTCGCGTACAATGTTACCACAGCAAAGTGACTTCGTAAACTCAAGATTAAGTTAAAGTTAAGGTTAAGTAATATGTTGGACATATAATGCGGAGAAGCAGTTCTCTAGGAAGTCATAATGTTGTTACATCATGAAACGATCGTAGAAAAGTATTATTCAACTCTTTCGACGTGCATCGTACTAAGCTCGCTCATTACATAAAGTGTTAATCCCACATAATAGGAATTTCAATTGTCATACCTTTTTAACGAATACAATATTATGGAACGAGTGAAAAGTTTTAATCTCATAATATTTTTTTTGTTTTAATACAACTTTCATTTTTGCGATACACCCAGGTTTGATATAAGATTTGTATTATTTAATGCGCAGAATAATGAGAAGTATTGAATTCTGTGAAAAAGTTTCAGCTATAAAAAGGATGTGCAATCACGATTTACAGATGCATTGATTTGCAATTAGTCTAGTATTTAAAACTACCTTACGTGGCACATGTTTTGAGTAAAGTATTATAAAATAAACGATAATTAATTTAATTTTTGTGAATTTAGTAGCATAGAATGAAAGGTAGAATATAAGAATTCGTTTGTTTCTTTCCATTTAGATAAATAATTAGAGAATAATATCTCGTAGGAGGAATTATTATCTTTAATAGAGAAAGGGTTAAATTTGGACGCCAAATAGACGAACACATACAAACCAGGAAGCATGCGTTGTACGCTGTAATAGAAACGCTATCCATTCCAAGCTCGACATTCTCGGCTGATCTGAGCGGAAGCCTCTATCGTATTCGCGGAATTCGATTAGTTATGTCGAATAAGAAGCTTCAGTTTCTAATTGTAAGCTGAGCTGGCAGTCGATGTTCAAACGACAAAGTCATTGGAAGTGATCGATTCGTAGGAAATTACTGCGCCAATCGAATGTGTACAAAGAATAAACGAGAGGCTTCTCTTAACGTAACAAACGAAAATTGTTCTGACGATATTAATTTTAGATACAGGAAGTTAAAGGTTATACAATGCCATGAATTCTACGTCCGTTGCAGTTTTCTCACGATTCTTCTTATGCAATACTGTTACAAATCACAATGAAGTAACAGTGGTTACATGCTCAACGTTCGTTACGATCTAATCGATACGTATTTAGCGGCTGTTGCGACGTAATTCCTTTTTAATCCTTTGTTCGTTTTATGATCCACGCGAGCTTAACGTTTTAAGAAGCCTTTTTTTTTGTTCTACTAACACAGCCATAAATTACGTTTTATAGATTTTTCTTTTATACGAAAAACTGTAGATGTTTGTTTTAAACAACGTAGAAAAAAAAAAATAAATAAATAAATAAATAGTAAACAGTAACGTTTGGATCCATCGAATCCATGATATGATTTGATTCCTAGAATTCATCGAACTCTGTTTAAACCAATAAAAATAACACGGCAAATGAGTGTGAGCGAGCAAACAAATTTCGATTAACTCTGCGTTTGAACTCGTTTCAATACATTGTCAGTCGGCACTGCGATGTAAAAAATATGTGCAGCTTGCGAAATTTCGTTTTATCAAAGAATATCGGTTGTTTATAAAATTTCTTGAATCGGTATAGCAGTTTAAGTACAGTTGAATAATGAAAATTTTAACCGGAAATAATGAAAAATATTTTAGTGTATTTTCAAAAGATCGATCGACACGTTTGGAGGGGTGTGGGAAAGGGGGGGGGGGGGGTGAGGAACAGATCCCAAATATAAAATTTTAGCTGCGACAAATTATTACTTTCCGAGATATTGATAAAAAACTTTTAGTACCATACATTGAACGTGTACTTGACTGATCCGTCGAATGCTGCTTATCCAAATGATACTACATAATACAATGTCTTCGCTGTGGTAGTTGTTGTTCGTCAATTGTCGAGTAACCAATGACGCACTAGCGGTATCGGTATCAGTATTTATAGGGTATCCCACAAATATAAATTACGTTTTCATTCCAATGACCGAACAGTCCAAGGACTAGTTATCAAGGAATTAAACATATACGACATACTAAATACCATAACTTATGTAGATTTGAGTTGAGTTAGGGATAGATTAGTTTCTGGCCGCCGTGAGGCCTATAGTGCGCAAGTCCTCGAGTAGAAATTTTATTGGTTGACGATGATAACTACCACAGGGAAGACGGTTGTATTAATGACATCTGAATAGGCAGTATTCAATGGATTAGTCAAGTCTCTATACGCAGTATTCACTTTATGGTGCTCAAAGTTCTTTTTTTATTAATATCACGGAAAGTAATAATTGGTTGCAACTAAAATTCTATATTTGAGGTCTTGAGGCTTTTGAAAGTTTATCCAAATATTTGATTTATGCCAAGTATAAAAATAAAATAATGCAATTATTTAAAAGTCTACCCTCAATGCTGATATCGATGATTTTAATAATATGTTATAAAGTTTAGTATTTTGAACAATTTTGTCCTATACGTGTAACCGTCGATCCTTAATTTTTGAGATATTCGCAAAAAACAGTCGGTACCGCTAAACTGAATTCTGACCATACGTGCATGCGTGTGATACAGTCCAAGCATAGACGCGTCGTCCGCCGCTTGGTTCGCTGCTTGGCGATCTGCTTGCATTCATCAACTATCGAATGTATTCACGAATATTTCACGAATCTAAATAAACAGTACCTACGAAAATTCCGTTCACAATTGCTTCGACGAGACTGTAAGAGATGTATCTGAAAATTTTACTTCAGTATAGTTCTCACTCTCAGCATCTCTAAATCTTTCATTTGGAGATTCTCTGTCTGTGTTAAAGTCGTCGGAAACTTAAAAATTTAACGTAAAATTGTATGAATATTTAATTTATGTAATAATTACGATCGGGTGGTACAGTTTCTAATTGAACGCAAAGTAATTTGCAACGCGTGGAATTGTGTAAAGTTCAATAAATCAATGTCATTCGACCGTAAAAACTTATCGTTTTCATGTCGCAATATATTTTGCAAGATCCAAAGAAGAATCTTGTTAGAAAACAATGTGGTTTAAAAATTAGGGCTATCCATGACGCGTAGTTTGAACATGTACACCTCCCACTTAAAACTATTGTCAATATTTTCTCTATAATTCTCTAACATTTTATCAAAAATTTTATTTAAGTTGTAATGGACACAAGGCACTTGATTTTGTTAAAGGTTTATTTTACAAGGTAGGTAGAACTGAAGCGTATACGATAGACTTCTTACTAGAATCTGCTGATGGATGAAATATTTGAAGATACTTAAAGGTTTAAACTGTAGTAGTGATAGGAATAGGGCAGGCAAGCTTAGTACGATGAAGACTAGACTATGATGAAGTTATGTTCGTAGGGCGCGGATGACACATTTTTTTGGGTATGGTGATCAGGTCTTTGAAAACAAGTATGATACAGTGTTCACAGATGTAACGTAGTATTAACGAGTATGATACAGTAGTAGATA
>SMSQ01018870.1:0-14383 GCA_019453375.1 Ctenoplectra terminalis | reverse complement strand
TTTTTTTTTTTTTTTTTTTGTTCGGAAGAGGTTGGGGAGGGAACGCTCACACAAGCCGAGCACATGCAACGCGCCTAGATGTACTGGCACGTTTTCAAAACACTCCTGCATGAACAAGCAGTCGGATAAACTGCGCCTCTGGCGAGCATCGGATACAGATGAAAATCGTTAACACCGGTAGATCTTTAAACAAATGAGACGAAAGCGGATTCGTTCGTTTCGTGAACGAATTGTACGTAAATAGCTGAAAACGCGGAAACGTTTCCAGCTGTGAGTATTTAAAGTATCTTCGCATACGTGATAACTCAATCGATCCTCTCGCGGGCACGCGCAACCTTTGACCTCGTCAGAACGGACGTGTCGTACAAAATTGATGCCGATACGATCTTCGGAACCGACGCTAATCGTCGCTTCTATCGCAATTAGCACAAATCGGTGAGATATTTTTAAAAGCATTTAAAGTATCTTGGTATTTTTTGACGAGCCGTTTCAGATACCGAATTATAATTCACGCGCAGCAGAGCGCAAACGAAGGAAAACATTTGTATTACGTTGAAGCACATACAGGTGGAGTATCAATATTTGCACAGCGGAACTTGGAAAATAAAGTTTTCGTCGCGAACCGCTATTGATTTTGCTGCTTTAACCGGCCGCGATTCTTCCACTTGCCTTCGTGTTCTCCGATAAATGTTATCGTTGAAAACTTCTCTTTTGCACCTAAACCATCGATCGAGCCGTTTTCTCGAACGGAGTACGTTTCGTGAAAACGCGAGGAATTCGACGAGGGATAAAGGGATCGCGACGTGGCACCTTTTCGTCTCTGCTCGTACGGTCTCAAAGTGAACGTGACCTCGCAAAATCGAAGATCGTCGTCCAGACCTGTCCGTGGAAAAACGTCGAGCGACTAGAAAATTCCAGAACAGCATCGTTAGAAATCTAGGCCGCGGTCTCTCCATAGGGTACGGGTTTCGAGCATCAAATATTTTCCGGCCGGCAATCTCGGAGCTAAGGTAGCCTCCCGGGGGAACGTAGTCCTCTAACTTCGTCCAAAAATCATTTTCCGTCCCTCCCTCTCCTTCTTCCGTGGTCTATCTCTCGCAGCCGGTGATCGACCTCTATCTTTCTCCATCTTCTCTGTGTGTTGCCGGCAGTAGTTTCGAAAAGCGGCGTTACGGGCTCTCGGAGGTCGGCGGGCTCACGAGAGCGACTAGGATAAGGTAGGAGGTGCAGAAGGACGCCGATGAGGTTGAAGAGTCGTCGGGAAGGTAGTCTACGGGAAGAGAGAAAGAGAGAAAGAGGAAAAGAGGGAAAGAGAGAAAGAGGGAAAGAGTAGACAGGGTCGACGACGAGGAGTATACCTACAGATAATCGAATTTACGGAGGGAAATCGTCGAGGGAGGAAGGTAGGATACGAAGGAGAGAGTGGGAGAGAAACCAGAGATGGAAGCTGTACCGCGCTGGCAAACTCTCAGACTGCTCCCTCTCCCCCTTCTATCCTATCTTCTCATCCTCCATCGTTTCCTATCCTTTTCTGGTCCTCTTGCTTATCCTTTGCCACGTTCTCTTTCTCTCTTTCTCTCTTTCTCTCTTTCGTACTCGTATGGATGCGTACACTCCTCCGTCGACTGAGTCAAGCCACGGAAGAGACGGAGAAGAGACTGCACCGAGAACGAGCACAGGGCGAGAAAGGGAGACGGTAAACATAGGCACGGAATACTCGGTGATGTCAACGTACACGTAGATGCGGAATATTTGATGGGCTGTCAGAAGCAGTCTCTGTAATCAGCGGTCGGTTTGTTTGCGCTACCCATACACTTGTGATGTCTATATAACTTCGTGCAGCAGCCACCTTACCGCGTCCTCGCCATCCACGATTCACATCCGTGCGTGTACGCCTATCGCGTGCGAGCTCGCGCGTTTCTGCTCCGTGATTTTTACGCGTTCGATTAGCCACCGATCGATAGGCTTTTCGGTGAGAGGCGTCGTATCGTTTCCGACATAGTTGCCGCGAGGAAATTGTTGGTAAAGCGTATCGAATTATTCGTACTTCCTGTCCCTAAAATTTTTATTCCTAGCCGATACGTAACTAGCTGCCGCTCTAGATCTAAGAGTGATCGTAAACGGCAATTGTTTTAACGACTTTACGAATGACGAGGTACTAAAGAGAAACTTATGGAAATCCCTGTGCGAACGGCTAAGCGAGGTCAAAGGCGAGGAAGAATCGACGATTAATCGTATCACCAGACACGACGGTCTGGATATATTACACTAAACCTATCAAAGGTCTCTTTCTGTTTCTACCTTGATATCTTCGCAAATGAAAAAGGCCCGGGCAGGTCGTTTGACGCTTAATAATCTTGTGGTCGTTGCAGCACAAGCACACAACCACTAAAGGGATCGTTTTTTCCTTATTAGACTCGTTTCTTTTGTTCGTTAACATTTCGAGCAGAGCCGTGCAATCAAATAATAAATACATTTACATTCTAATACGCAATCTCTTTGCCCTTTCTTTCCACGGCGAATATTCGTTCCCTCCCTCCGTGTCCTCTTTATTCTCATAAACGCTCGACGAGCCATATAGGACACGAAATGATCAACAGGAAGATTCGTCTGAACTATCATTTCGTACGCTTCATTCGTGATGCCACGATCTCTCCTTTTTACTCTCTTAACTCCACACCGCGAACTCTTCGGTCAATTACCCGGTCGTTTCGTTTCTTGTTCGACTTTATCGAATTCACTGGAGGCTGGGAAGCGACGTCCAAGTTTCGAGATAGAGTTCCTAAGTTGTGTGCCGGTCTACGAAAGAGAATGGCGGTGAAATAAACGAACCATTTTTTTTCTCGACGCGTGTTTCTTTTCGATTTAACGCTACTAGATTCTCGGGCTGATTTATGCCGGAATGATCCACTTGTCGAAGACACGGCCAGTTTTTTCTCGTTGCGATGACTTTCCTATCCTACTTCTCGCACTGTACAGCAACACGCGTCGATTAACTCTACGTATTTCGTCTTTCCAGCACAAAAATACCTCTTCGTACGAAATACTGCAGCCATGTTTGAAATTAGCATTAATATAAGCAAAATACGAGAGCTTTGGACTCGTGAGTGCGCATTATTCGTCCGCCATGGCCATTCCGGCCCGAAATCTCGTTATCCTCGTCATTGTTATCGTTCACCTGGAGAATACAAGAACCTGTCCAAACGAAATCACGAAATGCAACGCTTTCACCGAGAAGAACGAATGAAACCGCTGTACCGTAACGAAACAACGCATCCAGCTTACCTCTTGTTGAATTACCGAAAGACCAACCCTGTTACGAGCGAAGAGATTCCTCGCGGAATGACGTTGTTCCTCGAGGACGGTTCGTGTTTTAAAATAGAGAGGAGAGGAAATATGGAAGCGCGGCGAGGGGCTTCCAGCGGAATTGAAATTTTTACATTTCAATAACACACCCGTTATAATCCCTGTTCCTCGTTCGCAGCGGAACCGCGTTACTGGCGCGAGGATTATCATCAATGATTTAACGGAAGCTTCTATGACCGGAGAACCGGAGATTCGACGATAATTCCGTGATGCGACCGGATATCTTATTACTCTAAAGAGCTCCCTTCGATTTACCTAGCTCAACAGCAGACTCCTGGAGTCGTCTTCTACTTTAACCGGTAGTGGATTACTTTGCAGCAAGATCTGATCGCGACGAAAATAAATTGCATATCGGGATGTTTATGCAGATGCTGAAGAAGCGACTGGAAACCAATTTAAAGGGAGTGGAAGCGGAGTGCTAAAAGTTAAATCCTTTTTTCTTTTTCCTTCTTTTTTTTTCAGGTATCTCCAGAGTGTATTTTGACGCAGTTTCTGTGCGTGAGAGCGCACTCACCTGCGAGCTAGAAGGTAGCGTGGAATTTCCAATCTAGATTGCAGTTTTCTGTCGGACAGAGTCGCGAGCAGAAAAATTTAAAAACTTCTGAAACGCGAAGGGAGAGGCAAAAGTTAGATCGCAAGACGTGTTACGATATTTAAAGAGAGAACGCTCTCGTCGCACTACCCACCAAAGGTTTCGTCGACCGATCAAAATATTTTTCACGCGCAAGAAAGTCCCCGTTCCCGCCACCGAGCCAATTAAACTTCTCCGATGCGCATCAGCTCCACCCTTTCTCCTCGTTGTTGCATCGAAAAACCGTTTGCCAAGTAAGTGAACCGTGCTCGAGGACCATTCCGCGAAAGTTGGCAATTACGAAACGCTCGGTTCGGGGGGAAACTTTTTTCCTCCCGGTGTTGTTGCTTTATTGAACGGAGAACGGTGTATTAAATCGGTCCGAAGCGGTTTTCTTTTTGGACTTTGCAAGTGTACCTTCTCAAAGGAAAATGGAAAATATATTTGTCGGGATATTTTCCTCTTAATTGTACAAAATTGGTACACTTAGTTTTTCTTTTTTTTCTTTTTTCCTTCGAAACTTTAGGATACCCTCCATTCCTTTCTTTCTGTTTCAAAGCAAAACGACATACTTTCTGCGCTGGCTTTCGGAAGGAAAGAAAAGTTAAAGTTAATTCCTCCCAAGGAAAACTGTATATACTCTATGACAACGGAACTGCATTCCGTTCGACAAAAGAAACGACAACTTATCTCCTAGGACGCTTCGTTTCGATACAAGCGACGAAAAATGCTTCGCTGAATCGAGATAAGTGAAACGATTCGTTCATCCAACAAAGGCAGAATAATTTCACCCCAAATGTTACTATTATCCTAAAGTTTACAAGATTAAGATACAGATCACAAGTTCGTGGACATCCGATGACAGTCTTACCTGTTGGTGGGAGTTGGATTGCCATAAGCGACGCAGGGTATCACAATGGTGTCTTTCAACCGCGCGGACATATAAACCACCTTCTCGTGTATCATCGGCGGCATGAAGCTCCGTGTCTCTGCGAACAGAAAAACAAGAAAGCATCGCGTGAATCCTCTAATGAAAATGCGCGACGAACACTGTCTCGAACAAAGAAACGAACGACTCGACGCGTGAAACGATCAAGAAATATTTCTCCTCCCACCGAGTGAACTCGCTGTCGCGAAGGAGAAATTGCGGCTAAAATTTTGGACAGTACCGAAGGAACGGCAACTGGTATTTCCTGCGAATATCTCGCTTCCTAGAATTAGGATCCTCCAACAACTTCTACCCTCCTTTCCAGGATGAGTACGGTGCAAGTTTTTCCTCGCGACGTACGCGAAATATATCCGGCAGCTGATGAAATTGAAGGAACGAAGGAAACACAGAGGTCGAGTTTAATAAGACGCGACCGAGATTAAAAGCCGACTGCTATAAATTACGGAATGAAATTTTCTTTAACGGCAAACGTCGTACCCTCCTCCTGCGGATCGTGTCACGTTGGATGCTGGAAAATCCGAAATGATACGTATAAAATAACGGAAAAACATTATATTGGATTACATTGTTTGGAAAATTGATAGTGGCAACATCGTTGAAGATTTAACAAAGGAGAGAGAAGGCAGCGCGCCGAGGAAGGAAGAGGGAGCGGAAATACATCCTTCGAGATCCTCTGAGCTTCCTTCGTGGCGAAGCAGACACATACACGCGTCACACGTACACGTACAACCGTAGGTTACTTTGCAGCACCACAGACACAGACTTTCCCTACTGCTGTGCTTCTCTTCCCTCAGGACGAGTTCATGTAAGTTTGTTCCATGATATACGGGAAATGTTTTCCACGGCGTGTCATAAATAGCTGCTGGCTCAAAGAGGAACGCGGGAACAAAGGTTGTTCGTGTAGAAGGAGACAGGAAAAGAGGAAGAAGAATCGAAACGAAGAAGAGGATGAAAAGTAAAAGGAATAAGAAGACAAGAAAAAGAGAAGGGGAAAGAAATGGGATGCCTCGTGGTGCACGCATCAGACCGACGTTTAATGGGAAATTATGGTCTCAGATAGGGGTTCGTGTCACGATGTGGCGTACCGTAAAGGGACAGATAACCGCAATGTACATATCTCGTCGCTGTTCGCCTAGAATTTCAAATTTCCTGACCCACCAGGTAGTCACAACGTGCAACCTTAAGAATAATTTTCTACCATTTCCCCTCGCTATTCTCTCCAACGCGACGCGAAAAAGGAAGGAACGACTCGTTGCCGCTTGGAATTTATTCGGTGCGCTGTCAATGAGATCGCAATTAACCCATTCGTTTCATTAAGATTTCATTAACAGATATTCGCATAATTACCATTGCTCGCAATAAACCGACGAGGGAGACGAGCGCGTTGGTAGCGTCGCGTGCGCGTAGAATATCGTAATCATGCGGTAATGAATATTACAATAAAGGGAGCGTGTATTTACAATGAAAAGGACGGCTGATATAATTAAAGCGGAACGTTTTTGGCGAATCGAGCCAGGGAATCGTGTTATTAACCCCCGTTATCTGTCTCCTCCTCTCTTCTTCGTTTCCCGCTTTTCTCGAAATTCAACCAAACTCGATTCGTTCGCGTGTTTCGAAGCTTGTTCACGACCCACGCGTAAGATACGTACGATGCGTCCATCGATTTTCGTTGACAGTTGCTCGAGGGTTTTTCGCGTTCCACGACCGAACGACACGCGATCCTCACCGCGGCCCGTTCGCTCAACTGGCCAATTTAACACTCCGCGTTGTATTACCGAGAGCATCAAACGATCTTCTCATTGAAAAGAAGATATTTCGCGTCAAGTGCGACTTTTAATCGTCGATGAACGCCAACGAAGCTCGCTGCCACGAGTAAGGGAACGCGGAACAACGAGTGGTGCTTGTCATGTACAGATAGTTAACCGGTAATAACGTACAAGCATCGACGTGTATCTATGCAAATCGTTTCCGCGCGAATCGAGGCTCAAACATCGTAACGCGAAACCAACGGTGCAGCATCGACATCGATGGATTTATTTTACGAGCTCGGGATACGTGATTTGTCCGAAAAACCGTTTTGAAACGTGCGAACGCGATCAACTGCAACTTTTTGGTGCGATTTGAAAATTTTCCATGCAGCACCGAGCGAACGATCATCTCTGAAAAGTTTACTCGTTACTGGAAAAAATCGATGCGCCTCGAACGTTCGGTCAATTTCGTGTATTCCAGAGAGGCGAACGGAGAAACCGCGACGATGAACGAGTCTGCACGGAAATATGCAAAGGATCGAGCACACGCTTGGACTTCATTATTAAGTTCGTAAGTATGTAAGCGCGCTTAGCATAAATTTCTATCTCACCTCGAGTTGGCTTTATTATACGGTAAAACGGACGGCTAGAAGAATAGGACCGAAGATTCGCGACAGCTGTTCGTTTTTTGCTAAAGTTCACGAACGAACCAGCTTCGTGATTGTGTGGTTCTTATTTGAAAATTTAATCAAGTTCCTTATTAATACGAAATTTAAATTCTCTCGTTTATGCAAAGTTCCGCGGAATAAAATATGAGATAAGAGAAAGTGAAAGAAGAAGGAAAAAAGGGAGAAGAGGAGGAAGTTCACGAGGAATTAACGCATCGCGTGTTTAGCAAGAAACGAGAAACGTCTGGATGATCGCAAGATCTACCGTTAATGCTCTTGGCAAAAATTACAAGTCGCTCCTGTAAATACGTTTCGCATGAGTTATGTTTCGAGTAGAACGAACTTTGTAACTTCCATTTACATAAACGATCACCTCCGAGTAGAACGGCGAAGATACTAAAGAACGATCAACTTGCCCCTTCCCCTTCCCCTTAAAAATTTATCATCCTCTATGGAGCATATTTCCGTCTTCTTATATAATCGGGATTCTTCGTCGTCCAAATTCTTTCCTCAAAGGTAGAGCAAACGAATCACAAATTATTTAAATCTATCCAAGCTTGAAAAAGAACCCAAAGATTATTCTACGCGATCGAGAAACTGTTATTCCCAGCATCGAATAAACGTATCCAAAGTTAGTTGTAAATTAAACGAGGAACCGGTTATTGTAAACAAATTTTCGGCATGTGAACGTAATACCAACAATTACTCGGCGCTTGCACCCGAAGCATCGTTTCCAGGATTGTGTGCTTTGCACGGGCTAATAATAATTTGCAACCCTGTTCGAGGTTATCTCCATTTAGATAGTACGCGTATGCGAAACATCCGGGGTACGAGCAATGTTTATCTAGAAATCCTAAACAATTCCTATAACGCAAATTTTGCCCCGTTCCTGCAGCCTTTCGTTTCCACGATCTCGTCAAGTAAACATCACCCAGTTGCTGGTATCTCGCAGAATGCTCATGTATCGCAATAAACGACCGGATGCGAGCACCTCTCTGTTTCATTAAAACGGAATCTCTGCACGAGCTGACGCACGAGAATCGCAAACAAACCCGCCGGCCATCGATTCACCGTTCCGTTCAAATTTTCTCGTATCGCGGTGTATCGTTAAACACTATTCGCGAAATTTAAAGCAAAGATGTGGGCTTCAACGATTAATTTTTTCATATTGTTCCTTCTACTTTTAGGTATAAAGTTAATTTTATGATAATACGGTTCGTGTAAATCGCGGGAAAAACAAAAGGAAAAAATGATCTCGAATTCGTTTGGCTGTTTGGATTCTAATTAACCGGCTGTACGATCGTTTGTAGTTACATTAAAATATTCGCTGCCGTTTTACTATTCCCTTCGGCCTGTTCCACCAACGCAATAATCACCACGCAGCTGTAATAACGTTGATTAAAGTTAAATAATAATTTCAGTCTAGAGTGGCCTGGTCGTGATTAAAAATGAAACCGGCGGCACGTCCCTGCTACGCTTTGAATTTCGGGATGAGACGCGGTGTCCAACGAGCATTATCGCGAACTCAATTTTCACCACACTTTTGATTAACTTCGCAGCAATTGTTAGACGCCGGTGGTGTATCGGTAACTCACGATGAAGCCATCGGTATATTAATTATTTCCCAACAGTCTGCGCGAGCTAATCGATCGAGCGAAAGCCAGCCATGGAAGAGCGAGAAGAAGAAAAAGAACAGAAGAAACCAAGGAAATTCACCTTTCCGCTAAAAAGAAAAAAAAAAATGGAAAAAAAAGAAAAGAAAAATGAAGAAACACAGAAAAAAATGGAACGAGAGCTGGATATGAAACGAACGATGAATTATGATGCTTCCTACGTGGAGGATCGGTCACGTGATAAGGGAAAAGTGGTAGCGAAGAACGTGCAGAATGTCTTGAGGTTTTTTTTTCTACACGCATCTCGTATAGGCACGTCTGGAGCTTCAACGTGAATCTGGAGGGTAGAAGTGGCATGTGAAGAGAAGCATCATTAGTTAGCCCAGCTCGCGTAGAGATTTCTCCCCTTTCCGCTTCTTCCTCTCCGGTTTCTGCTTCGTCTCCTTCGTCTTTCCGCCTCTATATTTTCCATTTCTTCCCGCCTCGCTTCTCTGTCGACGCGTCGTGGCGCAGCTAAACCCCAAAGCAGACGTTACGCGGCGGAAGCAGCTTGCCTGGGTAACAAGTGATGCCAGGCTTAGTTGAAACGAGCGGGGAAACCGTTCCAGACGATCTCTCGATCGCGGGTCTCATCGTACCGAGCCTGGCAATTACGCGGTTAAGAGAATTCTTACTTTGATCGGCGGCCGATCGTTCGATGGTTCATTAACCCGTTCGCTGGGGTTTGATTTCGACGAGGCACGACGCGACACAGATAAATCTGAAAACTACGTTGGATAAATCGTGGAAGAAAGGGGTGGATTTTAAATTAATAGATTTTCCAGATCTTCCCTGAGTATCTAATATTTTTTTTTTTTTTTTCTTTTTTTTTTGTACCGATGAAGAGTAAAGTACCTGATTAATTAATGAGAATACGAATATACGTATAGTATCAAAAACGCACGATTATTTTTTTATCGAAGCAAAAAGAGCAATCTCTGATTCCGTTGAACCAAATTATCGTCAACAAGTGCCGCAACCGTACCAAATAAGGCCTCTAATTGCGTTCCATTCGCTAACGAACCTCACCAGAACTTCGTTTACCGGCGGAAGCACTTTTTCCCCATTCACTCGCGCAACACTACTTTCCGAGCTGTCGATCGAATATCAAACCGCGTGCAATCGTGCGTGCACAATTGGGCGAAAAGTGAGTTTATCGCAGATTCGTAACCGCATAGCATTCAACGCGATATTTACCCTCCCGAGACACGACGTTTGCACTTTTGCGCGAATCTCGGGGGAGCAAGCCCTAAGCTCTTTTCAGGGTACAAGAGTAGAACAACTCAGACCGGTTATTCTGCTCGGTTATTTGCGAAATAAAGTTTGCTTAATCCGATTAAAGCAAACTCGAAACTATTCGAAAATGATTCGCCAAGAAAGAACCATGGAAACTTTCGACGTGGCGCCACGAAAAGATTCAGCAGCAATTTCTCTCGTCAACGTGACACGAACGATCGATGATACGCCGCCGGGAAACAATACCTATGTTTTACCGTATATTCTGTTCCCCCAGGTACCCCTTGCGCAACGTTTTTCCACCGATAATAATTGACCGAGCGTACAGTGATTCATGTGTCGGCAAAGCAAACATTTAATTGAAATCGAATGGTTCGGAGTTAACGAAACACCGGTGGAATGAAATTCGCGAACGAACGAAGAGAATCGTGGGAGTATCCTGCGGCGGTTAATATCCCATTTTTTTTTTTTTTGTTTTTTCCTTTTGTTTGTTATTTGAGAAAAAATTTAATAACCGTGGGTACTACCGTCTTCGTCGGACACGATGAAGAACGATAAATAAAGGAAAAAGAGTCGGGAGTGGAAAGTTGAAGCGAACGAAGACGGTCGTAAAAGAATGGCTCGATTTTTCGATCCTTCACCAGCTGGAGAACGTCACAAGTATCTGATTGTTACACAATTACGAATTGACGCACCAGGAAGGAAATCAGTATCGATTAGCGTGGCCTGGATGAACGATTAATAAAAGAGGAGACTCGAATGAGATCGAAGAACGGAATCGAAGAATAGTATCCGAAGTATCTGACGTTCTTGGTGGAAAAGTAGCTACCCCATAAATATTCAACGGTCCTTGCAAGGAATTTGTAACTATCGCGTCAGATTTCAATAAGAAATTTTCCATTCGCGCGTGTCCGTTCGTCAACTCAAAAGTGTTAGTCGGAAGTGAAAATTTTGTGTGCCGATAAACTTTTCGTCGCAGTCGGTGGACTCCACTTTCTTCGATACTCTTATTAATACGGTTGTCGATTAACGCTAAAATCTCATTAGCTCCATTATTAAAACTTTATTAGCAGGATTAACGGGCAAAGCTTTGAATGAACGTATTCGAACTTTCAAGAAAGATACGAAGGAGACATTGAAACAGAGTATGTTAACTGACTGGAAATATTGTTTCCTCTTTTTCTCTCCCCCTCTCTCTCTCTCTCTCTCTCTTTTCGTTGTTTTTCGAAGCCCTGCTCGAGCTTCCGTAAACCGGAGAAAAATATTTTGCGCGCGTTAGACCTTGTACCACCTTGGTTCTGTGATGCCGTTTGTTAATAAACCGTATCTGCAACGTTATTTACTTTACAATTAGCAAATGAAGTTAGCAGTGGCAAACTGCGCTACTTTCAAGACGACTTCGCTTTCAGAGAACATCTGAAAACAGTTTCTGAAACATTTCTAAAGTTTGGTAATCGTAAAGTCTCAAAGTATTATCAAATAAAGCCGGACCGTCGATGCTGTTGCCTAACAACCTCATAAATGTAAATGAGAAAAACGACAACGCGTCCCTGCAGACTTGTCTATAGCTATCAATAAATTACATCGTTGCAGAGGATAAACACACCCTCGCCGCGTTATGAATTTTCAATCAAGCCAAAGAGGATCGCGAATCCGGTTGAAGGGTACATTATCTTATCTGTGGTACCGCAAAGCGGATTTTAATGCACTCACCAGTCAATTGAAGCCTGCCGACGTTGCTACTGACGACCGTTTCCTGCGTCAGACGATGATGCGTCCTGCACCGATAAGTTCGTTCCGCGTCCTCGCGTGTGATGTTCAGTATCAGCAACTCGCCGCTCGAGAGCATATGGTATTTGCCATCTATGGGAACAGAAATCTCATTTCGATCGTAGCCAAACAAGGAACAAAAGCTTCCGCGTGTTCGAAATTGATCATCGATGGTCCTCGCGGCCGCTGTTTCGATCGCGAATCGTTACAAAAAATATTCCATCTCGTAACTCGATATCGCGTTCCGTTGTTCAGCTCTGATTTTCCGCGATTATTTCTCGAGTTCGTTCAACTTTGAACTCGGTTCGCGCAATGACGTAAGTTTGGCCGTCTATCGATCGTCTTACTGTAATTGATGAATGTATTAACAAATCCGTCTGGATTATTACCGAATACATTCAGAGCCGCGGTGCACGCCTTGATCGAACTCCTCCATAATTAATGAAGTTTGCCTCGTTAACGAACTCGTGGCTGAAACTTTGCACGTTGCCTATCGACGATGTTGACTCTACGTTGTGTCCGAAGGCGAAACGTAAAGATATTTTGCTTCCGCTTACGAACAGCTTTAGGCCTACGTGTAACGATTCTTCGATGGTTCGCGTGGCACGGTTTAACGGGAAACAGGATAAGTGCTCGAACAACGAAACTCTGTCACAGGAAATAGGGACGCGTTATGAAAACCTCGAGATGCCATGATCTGTGCAAGACGTAATTCGATCCGATTCGAACCCATTCGATTATCTACACAGATCCTTGAATCTAGTCTGAAACGTTGCCTGCACGCGGAAATCACAACTTTAATGATTCTAATCAAACTGGTCACGCGTTAAAATTCTCGCTCTCTTGTCTATGTTTCAGATGTATGGGTCGTTCGAATCGCTCACCTCCCATCGTTGACGGATAGATGTTGAAAGATGGCTCCTGAAGCCAAGACGTAATGGTGACGTGGTCGCGAACGAAACTGTCCACGTTGCAACGCATAAGTACGTTGTTGCCGAGGAAACCGCCGGGACATTGCACTTCCGGTTCGTAACGCTGGTTCACCACTGAAACACACAAACAACCAACCGCTCAAAAGCGTGACTCGAAAGCGCGGGGCCGACAGGGTCGGATTCAGAGCTCTTGGAAACCTCTGCTTTAGACACGAACGTAAAAAAGACGGTAAATGTTTTACTAGCAATTTACATATTTTTTAGATCCTTAAGGCATTACGTATATATGTACTTTTTATAGCTTGTTGCTTTTATATTTTTATAAAATAAGGTATTTGTATATTCCCATTGTTCGAGGTTATAAAATATAGGACGCCGATGACCGATTTGGATAAACGTAAAGAAGTTCAAAGTAGCTTTGTTGATCAAACAAATGAGATTTTGTTATTTCATTGCAGAAACCTGAAAATATTACACAAATTCGTCTTCTATCTACGATTCCTATTTCCACCTAATTTTCCTGTCCAGAGTAACTTATTGTTTTTAATAGCAACGAATCACTTGCTAGACAAGTCGCTCCTGACTTATAGATATGAACCACGCTTTGGAATAACAGATAACGCCGAGTGCATATTACTCTGAGACGCCTAAGAATGGCAACCTTTGAAGTGCACGTTCCCCGGGCAAACGGCGTGGAATTTCCCAGGAAATCCTCGGTACGAACATGCCTGCTGGAACATTCTATCTCGTTGTTTAATATAATGATCATAAATAACGTTAACTGGCCAGATAGTCTACCAAACGTTCCTCGTTCGACTCGAAAAATAAATTGTCGATCATTGACTCCCATCAAACTATTTAATACGAATTTTCACTTAAATATATATTAAAAGTCTTTTCCGATTCAGGGGTATGAACTTCAGGGTTCCTCGTTTCACGATTCCGTTCCTGAAAGCAGTCTGCGAGCGACTTAATTGTCTCGGCGCTAGAAGCTCGCTAAGGACACGGGTGGTAAAGGCGAAAGAGAAGAAGAAGAAAAAAAGATTTTAAGTGGCGCGGCGAGGGCGTAAGGAAAAATCGAGGGCGCCGCAGCGATACCTCGGGATTAAATCCGGCGCGGCTTTGTGCGACTGTAACTACAAGATGTTGATACTCGTCGTCGCAGAATCAACTTTTATGGTTCCCGGTTGAAAGTCGGATAAAAGCGAACGGATTCCAAACGAAGCGAAGCTGAACTCTTAATTAAAAAAATCTCGATAGCAGCGAGGCAGCCGACGCCAATGCAACTGCTTCTCTAAAAGTCCGCGTGCACTCTGAAAAGGTCATAATGAAAATTAAAGGCGAAGGGAAACAAAGTAGGTGTAATGTATCCGCAGAGTGTTTACAAAGAAAGAACGCTCCGAGAGGCCCGCGATAATTACCTAACACAAACGCGACCACTCCTCGTGCACACGCACATCGGTCGCGACGAAAAGAGACGGCGGAGAAAAC
>SMSQ01018869.1:9665-21313 GCA_019453375.1 Ctenoplectra terminalis | reverse complement strand
AATAAATTTCATTTTCTATTTACATTTCCTGCACGCGTACTTGTTAATCCTAAGCACGAAATCTGAGCTACGTCAAATTGACGGATTCCGTAAATCTACTGTTAAGTTTTCGGCCTCGCCAATGCGATGGAACCTCGTTTCCAATTGATTCGGCCTTTAGCCGGAAAACAATATAAAAGAGCCGAGGAAACATAGTTTTAGTTAGAATTAGAGAGTTACAGAGAGAGTTAGAAATAGAGAGCTAGAATTTAAGTCAGCCACTGTAAAAGCACTTCAAATACACACTACTATTCCATCACTAATAAGTATATTTCATTCCTCGATAATTTTAGCGTTAACCGTTTAAGTGCTGAACAATTTTCGATGTACAGGTAGCCCTCCTAGAACACGGCGTCTTATAACACGATTCATAAATTGCAGGAACCCTTCTACAACACACATCCTATAACACGGTTTCGCTGTAACACGATAAGAAAATTGCAAAAACCTTTGTACAACACTGTATTTCTATAGCCGCGGCGAGGCTTGCCGTCTTAACGCTAGATTTACGGACGTTGATTGGATCATTTTGATGGGTACATTAAAATACAAATATTCTGTAATATAATTAGTTCACTTTACTTTAAATCGATCAATTTTCATTAGCAGAGATTCATTCAGTATATTTTTCGTATATAAATTTTATTTCGAGCTTACAATTTCCGCTCGCACACTTGTTAAACTTAAACCCGAAATTAGAACTACGTCAAATTGACGGGTTCCGTAAATCTAGTGTTAAAGATACAGTTTTGCGGAAAGTATTTCTTTTTATCTCCGTGGCCTGAAAACAAAAGTGTCTCACGCTTGTACATACATTTATATTTTTAATAAAAATTAAGTTATTCATGTAGAATTAAACAAAATATTTGCTTTTAATAAGTTTTCGGAACGTAACCCCTCTTTTTGTACTGGCTCTGGGTCTCGTGCGACACGGTTTCACACAACGCAACATTTTCTAGGAACCAATCTACCGTGTTATAGAAGGGTTACCTGTATATTAAAAATGCGAAGCAAAATGTTAATTTTTATTCCGTAGAAAAATAACAAACAAAAAATAATAATTCACGCGAATAAAGTACATTGCACAAGCGATCGTCAGAAGTGTAGATATATTTTTATTTTTCATTAGAAGAGTGGTTTGCACTTTTGTTACGGCACGAGAGGAGCGCGATCGCGTTTGTCACCACTCCAACGATCAAATTAAACTTTATTCTATTTGAAGAAAAAAAAAAGGAATAAAAAAAAGATGGTTCAGAACTTTGTCTGGTAATATAATAGAATATTCATTTTAGCTTACTATTGTTCTTCACGATAGAGTTGAACAAATTTTCAATGGAAGAGCAAAAAATCGTTAACTCGGTTTTTTTGTTATTTTTCGAAGTGTTTTCAAAGGTCTGTTTCGTGTCTCTGAATTGTTTCACCATTGTTCGTATCCTCGATAGGATTTCTGTCTAATTTTTCGGTCGCCGACAATTTCGCAATCGAAATAGAAATTCGGAAATAGCGTTGAAAAATATGCTGCGAAACCCGGTCCCGGTAAGGTCAATGCTTTCGTGCAGGTTCTAGATCCGATAGACACGGCCGTGAACACTGCTCTCTCAACAGCGGACGGATTCGCGACGGAAACGTGACGAAACAGTTGTTATCCAGTTGTTGCATCACTTTTACCTCGTTGGACTTGTTCCTTTCGGTCCGCATGCTACTGCTTCATCATCCAGGACATATGTGGAGAAACGAAAGTCCAATAGCGATTGCTCGTTCCCTTGTGAAACATAAACCTGTGTCGTTTCCACGTTTAGTGTTAGATGTTACAATATTCACGCGATAAAAGAAAAAAATATAAATGCGGTAATTTAATTTATATTTTAAATTGTTTTAACTCCGCTGTGGCTGTTGGGTCGTTTTAGACCTAATTGAGTTTTAGTTCTGTTAAAAATTCTGTTATACACTGCGGTGCATAACTATAGCATCGCCTAAATTTTTCGCTGTTTTAGACTTTAGATTAAAAGTGCAAAAGAATTAATTGTAGAAATTGAAAAAGTATGAGAAAAATGAACTGTAGACTAAATCAGATTTAAATTGTCCTCTTATACAAAACAATGTAATAGAAAATGTGATTTTCAACCGTTGCGTAACTATAGCACCGGCGTTGTTATTTACTAATTTAGAAATGCAATAATAGAAATAAGTAACGAAATAAGTAGAGATATATTTCGGAAACTTATTGATAGCGTTCCAGACAGAATTTTCGAGCTGATTACAAAAAAAGGTGGTCCTACGAAATATTAAAATTGTTTATCATTGTTTTTATCGATGCGGTGCTATTGTTACGCAACAGTGAAAATTCAGACTTTTCATTGTATCATGTTGTACAAAAGGAGAATTTAAATAAAAATTAATTTAAAGTTGATTATTTTTCGTACATTTTCAATTTTAACAATTAATTTTTCTGTATTTTCAATCTAAATTCTGGAACAGTTGAAAATTTAGGCGGTGTCATAGTTACGCACCGCAGTGTATTTCTCAAAATTAAGAATCTTGAGAAATATTTAAAAAATCTATTGTTAGTATGCGAATTTCCTTGTTTTAATTTTATGTTAAGGATTTTTATTAAACACGTTTTTATTGAAATTAGGATTTTTTTTTAGTGAAATGAGAGCAGATTTGGGTCGAGAAGAATTTGAGAATTTAAAAATGATTTGGAAAATTGCAAAAGTTCGCAAAACCAGTTTTATCGCGTAATTTAACTCGTAGAACACGAGTCGATATTGTTCCTAATGACCTAGATATCGAATGCGACATTATACTGATGTGAAAAAGAAAAAAAATTGCATTGATTTATTAGTTAATCATTTTCTGTTTGGAAATCTTTGATATATTTTTTAATAACTTTTGTTTTTATTTTATTCACTCTTTCGCTGGCGTGTGTTTCGTATAACACGCATTTGTATTACATCGTGTTATACAGGAGTTACCTGTATATCTTGCAGTATGTTTTGTAATATTTTACAAGAATGACTGATTATAAAATGAGGAGTCAAATATTTAACGCGAATTTTTGACTACTTAAAGTGTCGCCATTCCAAACCCTCTCCATGTTAAAGGATAGACTGAATATTGTTAGAAAAGGGAATTGTACATGATAATTGATGTAGCTTTATTACTAATAATTAAACTGCAGATTTTTGTACAAATTCATATTTCTGAGAATGTAGTGGAAGAAAGAATAGAACTAGAAAAAAAATAGAAAATTATTTCAGCTACCTGGTATTATAAAAATCACTGTACTTTGATACTTCGTATATTTTTATATATTATATGTATTCTGTACAATTTTGCATCTTTAAGATTCCTGTAAATGCATAAAAATCTACATTTTTAAATATAATTTTAAATTATATTTAAAATATAGTATAACATTTAATCTTATGATATTAAATTTATATTAAATATATTAAAATTTAACCGTCCGACTCTTTCAGAGCAAAATTTAAATATACGACCAGCAAAATTATGTGTATTTTAGAAGCTGTACTTTTTCCAGGAAAATCCATATATTTCTCTTAAAGGACATTACTTTTTAACAAAATATTATATTGTTTTTATTTATACGAATGTCGAAAAATACCAGAGAAGATAGCAGAGAAAGAACACATTGATGTGCTGCCGGACGGTTAAGTGTTAATTTAATAAAATATAATATAATTTTAAAGTATTTAAAATATTTTATATATATTACTTATTAAATTAAATTTTATATTACATTTTATAAAATTAAGACATATTAAGACATATTTAAGACATATTTTAACAATTAAGATAAAGACAATACCTTTTCAATGGATCATCTTGTCTACAAGAAATCAATGATAAGATAACAATGAACATAAAACTGATACATATATTCGCAGCTTTTTATATCACCATACATACGTATATAACTCATAGATCAGTCCTCAACTTTTCAAGCAGATGCTTCACAATTAATTCTCTCCAGACTCTTTCTCCTAAGTGGGTACTGTCGCTCACCCTTCTCACAAACACAACCATACATGCTCACAGCCACATGTTCCCAGAATTAAACAGATGTTCTTGTAACTAGGGGTAGGGACACTTTAGGCAGCGTAAATCTAGACCTAATAGACCTCGCAACAATTTTCTGGATACCACATCGCTGCGATTTTCTTCCACACGTTGAACGGTTTCTGGGGAACGATACTAAACGTTTCGTTCGGGTGTATCAAATTAAAAAAAATTATGGTTTATAATTGAGGAGCTTTCTGGAAAAAGGGTACACAAGCCGAAATTGTGAATCGAATAAATTAAATTGGAAGTTTTATATTTAGTTTTTTAATTTGTAGTTAAAAAACTATGTTGTTTTCATAAAATATAAGATATGAGTTTGTTGCTTACGATAGTACCTTTTTGAAAATAAATTTATATAATGTAACAATTCTGTGGACCCTTTTTTTAAAAATGAAACAGAGTGATTTGATAATAACTATCAGAGTAATACACTTATTTAAAACTAAATACATTTATATTAATATATTTACAAAATAAATGAAAATGTAATAATGGTTTTATTATTTGAATAGAAAATACGCTTTCAGCGCCAAAATTAAATTTACTAGTACAGTGATAGATTAAACTAAAGCAAATCAGATCATTTTCTTTTAATAGTGAAAAAATAATACTAAAAATTTTGAAAATTATCTCTCTATTATAAATTCGCCATTAATACCCATTTACTTTGAACATTAGTAATAAAAAATTTGCTCAAACTTACAAATCTTTTGTTTTTGACTGAATTCTAATTTCAATCCGATTCGCCTCGGTCTACCCTAAGCGAATAAAATAAAATATTAAAAATACACTTCTAAGTCACATGGCAGTATAGAAAAATAATATACAAGAACATTTAATTTGTATAAAATTTGATTTGAATTTGATTCATTGGTATGTGATTGATTAAAAAATTGATATATTAGGTTGTCCCAAAAGTTTCTTTCGTTTTAAAGAATATTTTATGTTTCACAATATATGATTATATCATATAGGATCCATTTTGCTCTATTACCTTTCTCAATCTCTTGTTCCGTAAATAACGCTGCATGTTTATATAAACACTACCTGACGAAGCCGCTGTATGAAAAGAACGAAAGAAACTTTTGGTACAATCTAATACAAGAACGTTCAATTTGTATACAAGACAAATTCCATATTTTAGTGGAATTGATCTATTAGCTTATGAAACATCGGATTTTCTTAGCAAGTAACAGTAACCTCGTGTCATGTTTTCTAGATCTTTTTCTAGATCTCTTAGAATTTCATTTTATCTAGATCTCTTATCGGTAATCTCAGAGGCAATTTTCCGTGATTTTCTGTTAAAAAAGTAGACAAAGCTTTGTTTCCCTTGCATCGCGTATTTTTTTATATACCGTTCATTATGATTTTTTCGGTAGAAATAAGTATCCTTTAATCGTCGGTAGTTCTAGTGTTGAAGTGTCGAAAGTGGCTCGGACCACAAAGGAATAGAATATATAACATTTGTTTTCAATCATTTCAACATATTCAGACCTGTTCTAATGGCACATACCGAAAATCGGCACCAACTTTTCGGACAACCCAATTCAATGTTGCGTTTATTCGATCTGTCTACAAGTAGTTGTTAAAAATTTTTTAATGAAATTCTATTGGATATATTTATTGTACTGATTAAAATACCAGCATTGTGGAAACGCTTTTGTCTCCAAACAAACAATTAGTGCAGTATCTCAAAGAGGCTGAAGAGATCGTCTTTGTCCAGAATGTTTAGTAAGATGAACTTTAGCAGGAATTTCGTGGCAGGGGCATGGAAGGATCCTCGAGAATTCAGAATTCCCGAATCAAGGGGATCTTATCTCTAAGGTATTCCATGTTCGGGGATATAGGTGGTCGCCCTGAAACTTTCTACTCGGCATTCCTGGCACAACCGCGCTATTCGGCTTGGCACAAGGAGCAAGAGGGTTTACCCAAGGATATGCAAACGCGTGCGATAGTTCACCACCATGCCAGATCGTATGATCTTTTCGAGATTTCGAGCTCTTCCTCTTGGTCATCCCTTGTACAAATCTCGTACTGGAACGCCGTATTTAATTTCTGTCTTAAGAAAATAGCGACGTTCATTTTCACGTGAAATCATAGCTTAAAAGAAAAGTTTTCTGGATGAGTAATTAATTAAAAAAAAAAGAAATCAAAAGAAAGAAATTACTATTGGAAGTTATAGTATTTTGTTTCCTAACGACTGCAATTGGTACCATTTGCTTGGACAATTTGATATCGGTTAGAAAAATGGCGTCGAAGTTTGCCATAAACAGCTCTGGGTATAAATAAAATTTTTTCGTAATGATATTAATTTTTTTATTTTTTTTTTTTCTAAATAGATATAAGTGAACTCTAGCTGCAATAGAAAAGAAACTGAGATCCTAATTCAGATGGGTGTTAAACTTTTTTTTTAATTCATTTTACTCGAAATTCAGATAGCTATGGATAATTATGGATAACTATGTCTATAAAAATGTTTTAAGTCAAAAAACATAATCGAATAGTTGTCTATAGCTTTCTGGATCTCTCGAATGGATAAAAAAAAGAATCACCGAAGAAAAGAAATTTTATTTTGAACGGAAAAAATTACTATTGCTTGTGAAAGTACTTGTTTTTATTCATTTTATAAATATCCTTTTTCCTCTCGTAAACGAAACATAAATTTTTAATTTTGTAAATTATCATGGTGTGATATCTTTGGAAATTGAGCGCAATCGTGTTGAAAACAAAATGTCTCGATTGAAAACAGAATGTCTTCGATTCATAATAGTGAAAAGTAATTGTAAATGGGAAGTTACGTTTAAAAACGACCGCTTCGTCTGAAAATTGAAATCAAGATCCCTATTTACTAGATAGGTATACATATTTCGTAAAAGCAGGCGAGTAAAAATTTGATGAATAAGATTTTCTAAAATAATTTTGAATAAATTTTCCATAATAAGATTTTCAAAAAAGTTGCTGATCTTCGATGTGTTAAGGTCCAAGTTTCCCATCATCCAACTCCTCAAAGTCTTTAATATTTTATTTATATTTTATATTTATATTTATATTTTATATTTTATATTTTATTTATATATAATAGTCTTTAATATTAATATTTCTAATACATCTAGAATGTATCCAACCTTTTTAAAAAATCAAAAAATCACAAGTAAACCAGCGAGATGGCTTTCTATTCCAGTCAGTTTACTAATATCTATTTAAAAAAAAAACTCAAAAAATAATACCTATTTTCCGAGTTGCTCACGGCGGACTTCAACGCCATTTCTAGTTTACATCAAATTTTCCGAGCAACTGGCATTCGTTCCAATCATTACAACCTAGAAAACCGTAACTTCCAATCCTTAGTTTTCCAAAACTACTCATCTGGGAAACTTCCTTTATCAGTGTAACGTTTCGTTACTTTTTTCCATCTGGCGTGAAACGCGACGAAAAAAAAAAAAAAAAAAAAAATAGAGTCGGAAGAAGAAGATAACAGACGAAGCCTCCAAGTCGCGCTTCCGGTCCGTAAAGCTTTCGTTATCTTACGTCAATGGACGATGGTCCAGCGGAGAAGTTCGCGAGTGAAAAAAGCGATTGGAAAGCTTCTGGAGGCAGGCCAGATTTTTGATTTGGGCGAGTACGACTACGGGACACGCCAAGTTTATCCATGGCTCGTTAATCAACATCTGATTTACCGTCTGCCAGACTCGGCACGCTCAGTTTCCAGGAAAACACGTAGCCATGGAGTTTGGTTCTTTTTTGTCGCCAACTTGTAAGGAAAAGGTTAATTGACTCGAGCGTGAGAAGAAAGTACCCATCTTGGTTTTTATTATTGAGCTGTTTTCGAGCGAATTGCTTTTCTTTTGTTACAGACATTACGTTTGCTCGAGGTATCTGCTGGTTTAAGCTTTTACCGTTTTGCAACCAGCTTTCGGATAAAACTTGTACACCGTGGAGAAAAGTTTCCTCGTTTGGGTATAATTTATACTATCCTTGCCATTAGTCGCAATATCATCTGCTGCGCGAAGATTTTTTTGTTTTTTTTCTTTTTTTTTCTCGAATAAAAAAAATATAAGAAAGTTTCCAAGAAAGATATTTTCCGAAAGAGTTTCGGAAACTTTTCGTAATTAAAAATCTCTGTATTGGGATAAGCAACGTTGCGCTTGATAAAATTCGTATTCGCTGAACGGGGATATTCGTTGAAAGGTTTATTCGAGGGAAGATTTCTTAACCCTTCGCACTCGGCTGCCGCCGCTAAGGCGACACGCATAGTTTTCTTCAGAGATTATGTTTCTAATTAACGCTTTGCACTCGAAGTTTTTCTTCATTCATATTACCAGTAACTCGAAGATTCAAATGTTGTGGTATATAAGAAAATAAAAAATTATAACATTATTACATTTTGTAATCGTCCAAGGTGTGATACCTCTTGGTATGAACTGAATATTATTTGCATTGTCTCCATAGCCCTCGAGTTTGAAGGCAAATTTTAAATGGCTCCGTTCCGGAGTTCTCGAGTGCAAAGGGTTAAATTCTATATTTTTATCGATTCAAACACTTCTTTTATCTTAACTCTCTATGGGACCGTGTGACTTAAAAGTTAGAAACTGATGTATCTATGTTTTAAAAAATTAATTTTGTGTAGTCATCACTGTACTATTCAATTTTTAAATAAAACACCATGATCCATCCACAGTAATTCAAAGTGAAAAACTGTAATCAATCGTAATTTTTCTCCAATAAGCAGACAAAATTTGGGTCATAAAGGGTTAAGAAAAATATGCGAAAGAAAAAATACAGCTGGTGAAGTGTCCTGTTCTGTCTCCTTTTTTCGATAAATAACAATAAACAACACCGCTGCTGTGAATACTATAATTTATGGCTTATGAATCTCACGAATTCCCTTACATTTTTCTCAATTCTCTCAAACAAGTATGTGGCTTGCACCGAAATTTTTCAAGAAAAAAAAAGGAATAAAAGAAAAAAAAATCTCCGTATAACTGTAGCCGCGTTGTTCGAACCAGCCTCATTCAAGTGCCGACTGTATTTCGCTGAAAAGTAAAAATTTGCTAATGCAGCAATGAAAATTTCATGCAAAGCTTACTCACTCGTGGTTATACATTTTTAACCAGTTTCTATCGCGGTCTCTTTTTTGTTTTTCTTTTTTTCTTCGTCTCGTTGCGTAGTATTTTATTCACATTTTTATGTACGATTATTTTATCCACTCGATGCGATGTAAAATATAGAACGAGTGAAAAACCGATAATAGCGGCGAGAAATGTTTCTGTCCTTCGCGGTTGAATGCCCGATGTATTTTGCGTGAGAGAGTATACAGGGTGTTCCACGATTAAATCGACAATTTTTGCCATCGTGTTCGAAATTTTACTGGAGAAAATTTTATATGCACCAGGAGTCCGTTCATTTTTTTCCTTTTTTTTTCTCTTTATTTTCTTTGAAATATGAAACGTTTTTATATAAGTTACAAATAATTGATGCATTCAAGTTGCGTAATCTTTTGTCCTGCAATCACGAGTCGCGCTCGTGGCACAGATTAACACTAAACCTACCGACGATTAAAGATAGACCTATTCGTATCCAAAGAAATAAAAATGATAGATATTCTAAATAAATATATAATGTAAGGAGAACAAATCTTTAGCTATATTTTTCACAGAAAATCACAAAAAATTCCCGAAACTGAATCGTTGTAAATTTCTATAATTTCTATGAGAAATTACAAGTTATTTTGACCGCTTTGGTAGTGTTAGTGTTATTGTTCAAACATAATAAAGCGCACCATATTTGTGATGAAGTTCAATTTTAACTTCAACTATTTCAATTTACAAGATTGAAAATTACTTAGTAACGAAACAACCCCCTCCTGAACGCCAATCCTGTGAATCACCGGTCAGCACATTTTGTTGAACTGCTCTGGATTTTCAGTCACCAGAAATAGTTTCATTATCGAAAACGGTATGAAATCTAATTTAAATGATTCTGACGATGTTCATAATGTATTAGAATTTTTGGAGCAGATGAATCTTCTAAATTCTCAATAAGTAAATATGTGCATCTTCCTTTTGGAAACTCTGTTACATCGTAACAGCCATTTATGTATCGTTTAGTGGTCACCAATGACTTTAATGTTAACGTGACCATTTTAAAATAAACAGTTTATGAAACTCAAACTTAGGAAAATATTTCATATGCACCAAGCTAATTTTAAGAAAATCATAAGAAAGAGAAATTTGACTACTCTAATTTATGGTTCATAGATGTCATATTTCTCAGAATCGTTTCTCAGAACTTTATTTCAGTTCTTGCGTTTTATCGATGACGTTATCCAAGAACTGAAAATTGTAACGAAGAACGTAGTAAGAGCATGTAAACAATACTTTGAAAATGTGTTTCCATTAAGAGATCCAAACATAAAAATCTCGTATTAGAAACGTCATAGGTACTAAAAAAGAAGTTAAATTTATTCGAAAACAGTTCATTAATGTTGCATTTAAACGATGATAGAATTAGTTGATAATGCTAAGACTCGAATACAATAAAGATACTGATCAAATAATTTATCTTTTATATTATACAAAGCTTCCTTGTAAATGACTATAAAAACTTGCGACGAGAAAAACCGAACTTAATGGCGTCTTACTGAAACAATTGTTATTACTTGTTTTTATAGTTCTAAACATTGCTGCAATACTACGCCACTTCTTTGTGGAAATATTAGGTACCGGAGAAAGTTGGTGCGGTTTTTTGCCAGAGTTAAATTCAAATTTAATTTCTTGTAGTATTTCGCAGCAATCTTAGCAATCATAATAATAATGGTATCGTTAGAAGATTTTGTCCATTTAGTTGATGTACGCTATTTCAATTCTTCATTTGTTTCAACGTTCCGTTATGTATCCAAAGTTAAAGATAAGCGAAACGTTAAAAATTCATGCTTTCGTATTTTATGAATTTAACTTTGGAAACGCGGTAAGAAATGTAGCGAACGCATTTGTAGTGTTTGTAGAGATCTTTCTGTTATTGAAAAGAGAGCGTAACAAACTGGTTCTAATTTATTCCAGGCTTGTAAAAATTCAAAACGGTAACGAGATCGAAACAGCGATTAATTTATTTTTCCCAATCAGAACTCGAAATTTTTATACCAATTGAATGTATAAGTTTAAAAAATATTGGAGAAGAGCTACAGAAATGAATAATCATTACTTTATTAACTTATCGTTTCATTGACGCTGAACTTATCGTTTAGGCGCCATTTTGTTCCTAGGGACCTAAGGTATCAATTAAAAGAAATAATACCTTATAATTTATCAAGTGGTTTTATTAAAATACATTAAACAAAGATACGACTTTACTTTGCAGATTACAATTTTCTTCTTAAATTCTTCGCTATTTTTCGACCAAATGTTTTCGAATTCGTATCGTGGCACACAACTTAATGGAAAGTTGATCGAAATCGGCGTGGCGCTTAACATGTTTGTTAACCCTTTTGATACTAACGGTAACTATAGTCACTCAACGTTTGACGC
>SMSQ01018867.1:0-24495 GCA_019453375.1 Ctenoplectra terminalis | reverse complement strand
GTCTTGTTTCGGCTAACTTGCGCCACTAATGACTTACGAGGCGCCCAGCGCTTTAATGAAAATCGAGTTCTAAATTTTCTCAATTTATATTATTAAGATGTATTAAATATTAATATAATTAAGTAATTATTCGGCAGTGTTAGAGATTCGAAAAAGTAGTATCAATAAAACTTCCTTCGAGTAAACAGAAATGGTATGAAATAAAAATTCCGTTTTTTTATCACGATATTTTTCAAGCGAAGTACTTTATTCGTAGTAGTAACTTATTATCACGTATCTTTAATTAGAGGAAACAGATTAGCATTTTAAATTCTTGATAGAGTTCACGATTCCCTGGTACTGATAACCATGATGAGTTTCACTCCAAGTTCTTTGATGTATGATGACAATTTTCGTACCAAAGAGCAGTTCGTTCCGCCGCAGTAGTATGAGCCGTTACTGGTCAGCCGTAGAGAGGAGCGTACGTTAAACTGGTATTTATGGCAAAATTCATTACCACTCGCTGAATGGTCGTTTCGATTATTAAAAGCAACATATATAGACATTTAGCTAAACATTCATAGAATGGTCCTTTGGATCATTAAATGCAACAAGTATTTAACTAAACATTAAATTCACCGTACAAAGAGATACAGTCAAAGTTCCAATTGTTCTGCAAATATATGTAACCCATTCTCGCATTGAATACAAATATCTACTCCGGAAATGATCGTTCCATTTTTGCAATAACCAATTGCAGTTCATCGACGTTAATATAGCACTTATTGTTGGGCTTTCCAATAATTTGGCGGTTCAAGGGATATGAGTCGCGATAAAGGCAAATAAAACAAGAAATTATGTTCCGTTTATCAGAGAGCATACGAGACTGGTTGCCCCTTCTGAACGGGGGGAAAAAAAGGAGAAAGTGAGTATACAAAGAGCCTCGGGGAGGTCTGTAAAAGCGGATTTCCGAATGGAACACGCTTTGCTCGAGGCATCCGGTGGCTTTTCGGTAGATGGTGGTCGGCACACCGCGAAACGAAGATACTTTTTTCGCTTTGTGGCTGATTTCATTGCACATTTAAATTGCCTCGTTTCTAATCATTTGCATATGCATCGCGCACCCTCTGTGTGTCGGTCAAAAATATTAAATGGGCCGACAGTGAAGAATTAGGCCATTGAAGTGTGGTTTGAACGTTGTTGGTTGGAAAGTGTAATTGCGATCAAATGTAGATTTCGCTTTGAATATTTTAATTGAATATTAATTTTTCTTTATGGCGGTTGCTTTAATATTTTTTGTTGAAATATAAAAATTTCCTTTTGGAAGACGCGTAGATAACTTATGTGGAAATGGAACAGTACATGGGTCGTTACAGATATTATTTGTTATATTATTTACTGAATATCGATACGTTTATGCTTTCGAAACGAGAGATGGTCGAATATAACTTTCCCTGTATTGTCTTTGACTTTTCGAAAGGAAGTTTCTTTGACATATAGAATGGAAGCAATAAAGGAATAAAAATTTCTTGATATATGACTATTGTTCGAGTCTTTTAAAAAGCACTGTAAAATTCTATCTATCCATAAGGAAACGTTTTCATAATATTTCCTTTGAGACATCGAATAAGTATTCTATGTGCTCTCGTCTTTTGATATTGTTGTACGCGCGAAAGATATTTTAAAGAAATGAAGTTGTCCCTATTTCCCAGAGTGGAAAAATATTGAAATAAATTACTTTTATTTCGCTGTTGAAATAAACAAATTCAACGTACAATTTTATTATAAATGACGATGAAACGATCTATAATTTGAAGTTTCGAGTTACGAAAAACTGAAAGTATAATATTTTTAAATCACCATGCATCACAGTGCATTTTAGTTTGTCTTTTTAAAAAATATTTGAATAACGAAAGGCAAAAGTAATTTATACTTAGCAATGAAAGATATGAATTTCGAGAAAATGGATCGGAACGCAATTCAACTACCATAGATAGAATATCATTCTCGATGCAAGGAAGGTGTATTTTGCCTCGATCTCTGAAATAAATAATTTCTTCTGCTAGCTCGATTAAGTTGGATAATTTGTAGTTCGGGAAAAGCTCCATTTAGTTAAATGCGGCCGGTTAAACGTCATCCCCTGTAGACTCAATCTCAATATAGAGCGCTTAACTTGGACGATAACGATTATCGTCGACTCATCGCATCATAATGGCAGGTTTGTACGTCGTGGTGACGATAACTCTGCCTCCCGACCATTTCACCAACGCTGTACCAAGATTCTGCGCTAACCTTCCAATAATTATAACGATTAAATGAGCAAAAGCTCACAAGGCTTGCACGTAATATTACGAATCGCTGATTACAAAAAGGACTGCCTTGCAATCCTAAATTTTCATCAATGTTACTGAAAATCGTAACCTAGATCAAACTTAGTTCTACCTTTAATTCGTAAGGATTCAAAATTAGTGAATCAATTCTTCTTCTGATTCGAGAGAGCTCTACGTATTATTTCAAAATTTTGAATCAACTATTTTTACGAAACGAGGGTTGTATTCGTTCCGCGTATTNTCGTGGTGACGATAACTCTGCCTCCCGACCATTTCACCAACGCTGTACCAAGATTCTGCGCTAACCTTCCAATAATTATAACGATTAAATGAGCAAAAGCTCACAAGGCTTGCACGTAATATTACGAATCGCTGATTACAAAAAGGACTGCCTTGCAATCCTAAATTTTCATCAATGTCACTGAAAATCGTAACCTAGATCAAACTTAGTTCTACCTTTAATTCGTAAGGATTCAAAATTAGTGAATCAATTCTTCTTCTGATTCGAGAGAGCTCTACGTATTATTTCAAAATTTTGAATCAACTATTTTTACGAAACGAGGGTTGTATTCGTTCCGCATATTTTTTTGTTATTTTCTTTAAGTCACAATTATATTATTGTTAAAGAAATATATATTTTTTTTTAATTCCGTGTAGCTAATTATATTTTATAAAGTTCTGAATAATTGTTTCTGAATAATGTTTTCCATAATTTTATGGTTCGTAACTTTAAGCTTGAAACATTTAAGCTTTCTATGCTTGCAAAGGGTGGTTCCGTAAAGTTACTTTTTTATTATTGGAAATGAGGTTACGGACGCTTGCGTTGTAAACCTTCAAGTTCCAGAATTTTTATGGCCGCTACATTTTCCAAGAGTTTGATGACCACGTGGAAAATATCTGTCAACTCATCTAAAATTTTATTTCGCGTTCGGTTTATCGATACAACGATCTCGGAAAGTTCAATACCACCTTAAACGTGTCCCTACGCTGGAAAAATTTAAAAATACTGCGCCGTCTTGCTTCGCAGAATCCGTTTTTACATCATTCCTTTAGAGTGCTTTCTGTTGTTGCATAAAATCATTGGTTCTTCGAAAGTATAAAGAAAGATGCGATATCGACCCGTTTTTTTTAAGGCTGCAGAAAGATACTACGCGAAAATCGTAGAAAAGTATTTGAAAGAATAGCAAAAATCTGAAACTTGCTTTTAAAGCAACAGTTCCTTAAACAGAAGTGCTCCGACCATTCATTTTAAAAACACTTGTTTTTACAATAATTGCATACAATAATATAGTGATAAGGAAATAAAATAAGATGGTTATAAAATAATATGGTTTCATAAAGAATTTAACACAAAAATTACCCAAATGGTCACAATAACTGCATTTTAATTTCTTATAAAAATTCTATAAATTTACAACGGTGTATTATTTTAAGAGCTTGCATAATTTTCTATAAAAAATATTAATAACAGTTTTATTCCTTTACATCACATATTTCTTAACATACCTATCATTTGAATTTCTTTGACACAAAATTAATACGCTTTACTCGACGATAATTCTAGTGTTAACTAGAAAATAAAAATCACCAATTGCGGTATCATTTCATACAGAAATTTCTATCAAACTAACAACAAATATATCCAAAACACTTACCTGTGATTGCACATACATATCAGATACAGTGTTCAGTCTCAAAAATTCGTCTATGATCCAAGAAATGTTTCGTTTGTAAAGATGTTCGTCTTGAGAACTCGAAATGCGATTGGAAAAATCGTTTCGACACGCAAAGCGAAAAGTATCCAAAGTGGATGATTTAACTTTACGCGCTGGCCGCACAAGGAAACGACCTACTTCGATGCAAAAGTACTGCACGGCTGAAATATCAGTGTTGTCATTGAATAGCTGTGGAAACGTTACCAAGTTTCCCAATTTCAATGGCACTCGACATCCAGTACGGTGATCAAAACAGGCAACTTTTGATAGATACTTGCGGTAATGAGGAGATTTTCGAAAGCAACGCTTAACTTCTTTGCCAAAGCGTATCTGTGTGGCAACGATAAAGCTTCCTCTTAGGGAATCAGACTTAATCCTTAGGTTAAACGGCATGGTTGATTTTCAAAGCTGAACATTTTAGAGAGCGGAAACTCGGTCTGGGAATAGTCGAGAGCATTCCGTCAAGAATTATCACAGTCATTTCAGGAAGTCTTATCAACTGTTGCTGAAAGCATTTCGGCCGAACGCTATTTCCTTGCTGTCTTCATAAACTGACGTGGCAATCTCTTTTTCGTTAATTATCGTCGCAGAACGAACGGTGACGAGAACTGAGAAGTTCATTTGTTAAACGCTTTGAATTTAGCCCAACCAGGCTTAATACTGTTAATAACATTATAATGGAAACGTTGTTGTTATAAGAGACACTATAAGAGAATACTGGTCGTATTCCATTTTAGGCAGGGAAAGAGATACTATTACTTGACGAGTATTCTGTATTTCTTTCCTTCATTTTAATTTTCTAAAAGGGTTGAAATCTTCATAAAGTGTCACACTCGGGTTATTTTTTCATACGATTTTAATGGAAGTAGAGATCTCTGAATACTTGATTTTGTATAATTAGTCTCGTATGTTGCTTGGTTTTTATTCTTTTACATCAATCGCAAAAGTGTACATACTCTCATCATACTTATCGAATTTTTATTATGTCATACCTATTATATATATTCGATTGAATATATTTGCGCCAAATTAAAGAAACAGTAAAGAAAAAAGAAATATAATATTAGATATGAAAAGTCCTTTCAAACATATTTAAAAGAGAAATTGGATAAAATTACTCCGGATATTACAAAACCATTAATTTGATCAATGCTAAGAAGATCATTGGCCGCTATCGATGCTAACAGAGGACTCGTAAAATATTAACATAATATTAAGCCGCTGTATATTAAGCCGATAGACATAATTTAAAAAAAAAGATTACTACAATTACGAAACCACTTCTCTTTCGCTGTACCGAAAAACTTTGTTTGAAACGTGCTTGAAAGCTGCTTAACCGTCTCATCTCGTTGTTCATCGAGGCTGCAAATTTTGCCAAACTGAACACAGTCGAGCCAACAACACGAACTGTCAACAAGGCGAAAATAAGCGACGTCGCTGGCTCCGGATTGCCGAAATTATCGAGCAACCGAAGGGAGGATGAACCGGTATTCCGGTTCTTCCGGAATTGGCGCGCTGCGAGGACGCGATAAAGCCGGCAGCTCGAAGGGAAATCCTTGCGGCCAACTGAGCACAATTTGCCGCGTTACACACCGCTCCCGCGCAACCGTTCCCACTGGATTATTTCGTTTTCTGATAACTGGTGTCGTTTCTCGAAAATTATTATGTATCCATTCGGCGTGTCGGCGTCAACCCATCTCGATGAAAAGTCAGCGGATCCTCTCTAACCAGTCGGACAAAAGTCGGCTAGATATCCGGCGAAACTGTCGACCAAGTTAAATTAAGAGTCGGCTTTCAATTAGCGCGATAAATCGGACTTTCTACGGAAACTTTCGCCACTCCTTACGGCTCGTCCTCCGCCGATGACCGAGCTTCCGGATCGGCCGTGTGGATCGACAACTTCTCGGAATCCCGGACCTACTCATTGGGACATTCTGCTGGCTATTTCGAAGCCTTTCGTCGTAGGCTGATACCGAGCAGACCAATGGGTAACTGCGATGATTAATTCTTGCCGAGAGTTGTCGACAGAGTTTCTTTACCCCTTTGTCAGCCAGTCGTTTTTGCTCGAACGATTCTCCGGAGTTTCATAAAATTCTGTTTCTTCCCCTCGTCGGAAATTTATCGGAGATTTTAACGGGTTTCAGTGAGACTGACTCGCTGCGATTTAACGTTAAGAGGAGATGACTTATAGACGGGCGGAGTTGAGGCGGCGCAGTAGAATGAGCGAGAACTAGTCAGACGCAATCCGAGGGGAGCTTTGTACGGGACGCTGGAAAAAGATGGTGCAGGTACTTGCAAGCTTATAGTGCTTCGCGAATAAGGTGAAAAAAAAACTTCTGTTACATAAATTGTCGGAGATAGAAAAATAGGGGTGACGTTGAAACTCGTTTCTCTGTTTTGTTCTATTTTTTCGTGTGTAGCATCTCTAGTCGAGTGTGTATTAATTGAACTGTTGCGTTCTAATATCTTAGGAAACAGAGATAGTAGAAAATTGCAACTTTTCGCGTTTAATTGCGTTGCAAGGTTTTTTTTTTTAATTTACTAGAACACGAGAGAAACAGTTGTTTTCTTATCGAGCCGATTGTTTAAAATTTTCAGTGATTTCATAGTCTGCTTTCTTGTTGATATTTTTTACAAGATGTACTAATATACTCAATAGGTAGTTTCTTTTTTGTACAACCGATTTTTACTATTATCGAAGAATAGAGCAGCGTTTATTATAAAAACTTCACTTCTAATACTGTGAATTTTAATTGGTTGTAAATTTTTTTCCTCAAATTGTTCTATTTTCCTTTAAAAAAATGAAATACTGTTTCAACTAAAAAATAGTAACGAGAATTATTGCTACATATTTCATGGGAAGATCTAAAAATTGAAAATATAACCAACAGTTTATCCGTTTAATTCTTATTTAAGTTCTAACACTATACTCCAAGAATATCGAATTTTTACGATGGCAAGATGACTTTCTTCCACTTAGAAATTTATCTTACTCCTCTTTGAAATAAACGTGTCGCTTTGATGCTTGTTAAATTTTCATACACAGTTTCCCGTGCTGAAATTAAAAAGTTCCAGGCCGAATGAATGACATCGTGGAAACGATTTCACGTATCAAAAGTTTATCCATGACGTTTCATCTACGTCATATTCCGATAGCTCGGAACGTCAAGAACGATTGCAGAGACTTCAATCTCGATTCGTAAGGATCTTCTCGCTAGAAATGGAGGTCAGGCGGGTAGAGTTTAAAGAAAGTTTCGGCGAAATGGAAACGAACGACAACTCCGAAACTTCTGCATTAAACTCATTACGAACCGGGACAGATACCACGCGCTGCTCGCCCCTCCGTTGTTAAAAGTCGTAACACTCATAACTAGACATTCGTATCGAAGACTAACCCTCCTCGTTCTATCGTGTCATTATCATTCGATTCTGCTCTTATTACTCGATAATCTCATCTCATTAGACTATATGTAAAAATAATCAATTGGACGAGTTAACGAGTATACATTTTCGTCGAAAATTAGCCGAAAGATTTCTTCAGGGCAAAATTTATTTCAGTAATTTGTGTTTGGATGATTAATAACAAATGATTGAGAAAGATATCCAAGAGTTAGATTTCTTATGAGCTATGTTCTTGGGTTATTAACCCTTAACTAGCGATGTCTGACATATCCTACTGTTTTCTACTTAAACATTAAGTGTTTTAAATTTTTTAGAGGAAGAAGGATTCAAATTTTTTTTATGGGTATATTATGTGTAAGAAATAAATGAGCAATGATCTGTTTAAAAATTTCATGAGGCTCTTAGACTCTATCTCACCAGTTAAGGTTTAATATCAGGGTAATTTGAGAGAGTAATTAAATCATGTTAATCTGTCGCTTTATCGGTATGTCAAATATTAGTGGTGATGTTCTGCTTATTACTGTTTTATATCTTTCGACTGGAATATTAATTTCCTGTAGAAATTATAAAATGAAATTGTTGTTCTAGTAGAAGAGTACCCTATTTAGTCAGACACAACTATCGTTACGAGAAATATAATAAAGTTTAGCAAGTAGCAGATCGAGGTTCACTTTTCAGATCTTAAAAAATATTTCTGTAGGAACGAAAAGCAATATGAATATTAATTTCTTCCAGATTTTTGGTTTACGTGAGGTTTGAAATTTGTTTTATTCAGAGTTGTGATTTAGGAATTTTCATTATTACGGTTAGAAGTTTTTGTTTGAGATAAATATCTNGTTTTATTCAGAGTTGTGATTTAGGAATTTTCATTATTACGGTTAGAAATTTTTGTTTGAGATAAATATCAGATCTAATTTTACAGTAACTCGCCAGTTTATTTAAAAATTGTTTGTTTATAAAATTTTCTTCGGATCGAATCATCTCAGTATCTAAATTCTCACTTTGAAACGAAAAAAATGTTTACACCTGTTTCCACTTTTCACTCAAATCTTCTTCGCATCGATACAAATTTAAAACATGTTTGCAAAATATTTTCAACAGTTTCGCACCTTGTTTCGATTGTTGAAAACTGCGTGAAAATGCAGCAATAGTCGCTGTAAGTTCTGTAGAGGAATTTATCGTGCTCTTTCAGCGCTGTAGGAAACCTTAGTTCGATTCGCGAAGTGCAGATGTACTGTGCGGTTTTCGATACATCTGAGGACTGGTGCAACTATGGCTTGTACTTTTGCAGAAAACGTTTGACGATGAAGAAAGTTTCATTGCTTTTGAACGAACTAACATACGATCGTAAAAGTTGCCGCGAGGAGAAACCTATGAACCATGGCTTTCAGAGTGTATTCAGAAAATATGGGCACCGGTTTACGAACTCTGTTGTTAAAACTCACTTAGCCAGGTGATCTGGTGTTCGCGAAATGATTCCAAATAAAGGTGGAATTAAATTTTTATTTTAATCGTGACTCGTAACTTGAGAATTTCGTAAATCGTTCAAAGCTTTATTTTACGATATTTCTAAGTTCTACTTTCTTACTTTCTACTTTCTTGATCTTCGTTTCGTTTCAATTTAGACAGTTCCAATGTTCTGTTCTCTGTGAAATTTCATATCGAACAACACGTATAAATTGATTCGCATGCAGATGTATTCATCGGCGAAACAAAACTAATGGAAATTAATTTTATGTTGGAATAAGCGCTTTGCGTTTGATCGTAAAAATTTTTTTATCGGTATTGTAATCAGGAGTTCGCTTTCCATCGTCGAATAAAAGTTGCTTCAATATACGTTAAACTGATTAGCTAAATGAAACATATAAAGCCTTCGACACGAGAACGTTTCGTTAATTTATGATTCAAAGCCAGATGTTGAGATAGGTTATTTATCGCTAATAATTATGGAACATTAATATTTGCATTATTGCTCACCATGTTCCGTGAAGCACTGTTGTTTTAAAGTATTGTCATCCGTTCAATAATTTCGAATTTTTATTTACGAAAATTACACAAAGAACGTAGATACATGCGTATGTATTAACGATATTGAAAAGGACCAATGTACAGAGAAGAATTTATAATTCATTGGGCGTATAATTTACGAGCAATGAAATAAAATTCTGCTGCTATAACTAGACGTTTCTATGAACGAATAAATTAATGAAACGGTTGAGGATGCGTTCGTACGAGTAGAATAATTACTGGTTTCCAGGAAGGAAGTACATTAAAAGCTAAGTTAAACACACAAACGTGGTCGAGAAATTAATATGAAGCGCACAGTATTAAATCATTATTAATCATCGTGAAACGTGTTATCAAACATGTAAGCAATGATGCACGTATAATAATCACTAAATTGGGAGAGTTTATTAGAGCTCGACTACCATTAGCGTGTTTACTGTAGTTTAAATTAACGAAACATTCTCACTACAAATCGCATTCTCGCTACGAATCAATATCTACAATTATATTGATACCGATCACATCGATCAAAATAAAAAATAGATTCCACTTACATTTGTTTCCAATTATACTATAATATCCGCTTCACCAATTCACATAGAGGCTGTAATAATAAATCGTGGCGATTAATATTTACTCGAACGACGTTTACACCGACCATAGTTATTTCGTTAATCGGTTGGCGGAGTAATCGGAAGGCGGGCTGCAGCTGACAGAGGTCGCCTAATATTTCGATCGAATCCAGACAATCAATCTTCAATGAACGTCTTTATACATGCGATCTAGGCAAACAGAGTAGTTAGCACAGGGGTGGGAATGGTTTCTGGATTGCTCTGAATTCCTGGATTTGCCGTTATCGCCGGTGTCCGAGTCACGTAACGGAACGTAAAGACGACTTTGAGCATTGTAACGATAGCGTGTAACGCAATTGGCTGGTCTCCTGTTGGTACACACGTTTTGGCAGGATGAACCAAGAACGAACGGATAGAGAGAGTGGCCGACGTAGCAATAGCTTTGATCCAATGTTTGCTACAATGCGTGCACGTAAACGTGCCAAATCTAGTTGTTCGATCGCTTATTCGATAGGTTTGACAACACCGTCTGATATGCAGGTCTGCGAGCACGTTGTCTGTGCCAGAATCATTAGAAACAGCTCTGCTTTTATCGTTAATCCTTCGTCTGTTAGTTGACAATGCCAGCTAACAAGTTCTTTCTTCCTCTGATAATTATTTTTATCGGAAATAACTTATCGACAGTAATATAAATTGTCTAAATAGGAAATACAAGATCTCCAGGTTCGTTCAACACTAGAACTACCAAAGTGGTCAAAACGACCCATTCGTAATTTTTTATAGAAATTTTATAAATTTACTATGCCATCTCACAGGCAAGTTTCCGTGATTTTCTGTTAAAAACGTAGACAAAGCTTTGTTTCCCTTGCATTGCGTATTTTTTATATACCGTTTATTATGATATTTTCGGCAGAGATAAGTATGCTTTAATCGTCGGTAGTTCTAGTGTTAAAAAGTTGTTTCCGCTGTATTTTCATTGGTAAAATTTAAAAATTGAAGTTTCTTAAACGCGAGGTTAAAATTGTTCGTATTTAAATTGACGAATTTCTGTAGATCTCATCGATAGTAATATAGATATTTTCAACAATCTGGTCAATTTTTCTCGAACAAAATTAAATTTGATAACTGATTCTCTGTCAATATTCCTAATATTCTGTATTAGATTTGTCTCACTCAGTACTACGTACATTTTTCAACTTTATATCGACTCGTTAGTTTTTATTCCGCAACTAAACAGTCGAATATCTTATTTCATTCGAAATTAAATTCTCAGATAATTATTAAAACTGTCATTCACTATTCAAATCTGTTTAACTTCTGGCACTGACGATCACCGAGCTACAAAGCAATGACTGTTTTTCTTCGACAAGACAAACCAGTTTAATCTTCAGGGAACCATGAATGTGTAAAGAATCGAGTCACCTTTGAGGTGACCCCGATGAACTCGCAACTTCTTTTGTTCAGTATGAAATCACCTTCACCTTTTACACTGTCACGGACCAATCGATAGTCTGGCGTGTTCGGGTCTACAAAAGTTTGGTCGTACGACAGGTGCAGTTACTTTATCCGGAAAAATGCAACACGTCTTTTAACCCTTTGTAACGTCACTGGCTGTTCTCGACTCGCACTTTATTTCGCGCTTTGTCCCGTCACAGCTCATATTTGATTCACTCTATCAATCTCACAAAGCCTCTCATTGGCACCCCATTCACCGACGTTTTCTTTTTATTTCCATCCCTCTCGCGCTCGCTTTTCACCACCTATGATTATCCCCTTTGCCACGTTTGCTCTCGCATGTTCTTTCGGTGTCGCTTGCTTTGACAACCCCACGCTCTCTTACGAGAGAATTTTCGTTTAACCTGCTCAACGATCCGGTCTGTCCGTTAATGGGCCGTTAGACAAGGAACGAATTAGTTTAAGAAAGAAATTGAACTTCGCTTCGAAGACGAATTTTAAAGTTCTGATAAGAAGACTGTACTATTTTCAACTGCTGGCTGCTTCGACAGCTCTACAGTACCCGCTCGTTGAATTTGGACCACTCGGAAAAGTATGAATTTTCTTGGAACAAAATTTCTCGCAGAGTAAGATTAGTATAATAGTGATCCGTATTTTTCTTCATCATTTTTCTGCATCCACACATATCTGTTCATCAGATTGGGAGCGCTCAAAAAAAATTTTTGAGGGAGAAGGTTTCTCGTAGAAAAAGATACAACAGTATTTTTCTTTATTATTTTTGAGATCATTTAAAAAAATATAAATTTATCATATGTCGAAGATAACGTGGAAACATTAAACATTGAAAGCGGTTCCAATTCAGTGAGTTGATACTGTATGATACATTTCTACTGTGTATATTTATCAGTTTTTCTTCAACTAGATTCAATTTGACAACGAATTCGCTGTGAATTCTTTGAAACGCTGCAATATTTTTGTTACATTCGGTAAGATATGGAAGCTCAAGTGGAGCTGCTCTTTGAACTTGAGGGTATATAAAATTTAACTATGTAATTCTACGCTTCTGACGATAAGAGCAGAAATTGTGAATACGTTTTGAAGCATATGAATCGATAAATAATAATAATCTTTTTTTAAATATCGAAATAAATTTTGATACTTTGGTACGTTGGTCTTTATTTAAAAGCTACTATTATAACGTACTCCAATACTAATTCAGGGCTAATAATGTCGCCAGAAAAGTCTGGAATAAAAATTTCTCGTACAGACAGATATTAGATACCTTAATTTTTCCGTTGGAGTACTTTTTCATATTTCCGAAAATAAATGTGACAAAGATACGTGAAACGGGTGAATATTTTGGAAGAAAATTTAACAAGCGTACTATAATAAATTCCAGGAACTCCGACGCAAAAGGACGAGCAAAATAAACACGTTTCGCCTATATTTAATTTTTGAATAAAAGCAATATACGATATATTATTCTACCTTTCTTTTCGTATCAAATCGCCAGAAATTTTTTGCCGTTAATAAATCCATTTGCATTTTGAATAAAAACTGTTGAATAATGCTACATTGAAATTAATTTTTTGTGAAAACATTCGATATGGGCTGTTAAAATTTTTATCCGCTAATGAATGGGAACGATCTGCAAATATATTAAAATTGCCAGTGGAATAGTGTATTCTTTTATTTCTTTGTCAGAACTTTGTCGAGTTTATTTCATGTCGCAGCGAGTTTCACCTTTTCCTACCTACTCTCTCCTCGTTTCGCCATTTCGTCTCTTAATTGCTGAATTAACTCTCCGTCTCTCAACTTTTAACTCAGTTTTCCCACTCAACTCCCATATGTCGAACTTTCCAATCGAGTTACACATGTGTACGTAAACTTGACAAATAACTTGACACAATGAAAAGTCTCGTTTATAATTGTGTATCATTTAATTCAAATGTTTATTGCCCGTATTATAAATAACGCATGCATACTTTTAGAGCGAAAAATTATAAAAATTTCTGGTAATTTGTTATCAGTTGTTTGCTTTGAATCATTTTTATTTTCTTCAGAGATATGAGAAAAGTGCAGATCGAAATATTCTCTTCATTTATAAATTCGTGATTTCAAGATTTTTCTGTATCACAGATCACAGCATTATCAGTAGGAAAATACAAGAAAAATATTTTTCCCCTCGATTGCTTCTTTAATTAGTTATCATTTTTGGTAGACGAAGAATTTCTTCAAAAGTCTTCCTATTTTCAGTGCATATCCCATTTATTATTCTAAATATTCATGAAACAAATTTTTTTTCTTAGAAATAGAAGGTTTAAGAAATAATTTTTACCATTTTCTATAAATATAGATTCTACTTTTCTGCATAAAATTAATATTACAGGAGAGGTGAAGGTTTAATTATCCACGAAAGTCTAATTTAATTTTTCTCTCATTTAAAAAAAAAACATAACGTATCCCAAAGATCAATTAATTTTCTAGTATCATGTATATTACTACTCGAGTGGAACATGTACATTTTTCCATTCAAAACAAATAAAACAATACCTCGAAAACAATCGTCGAAACTTGAATGTTTCAATCATTTTTCGCGAAATTAATTTGGCGACCGATTTTCCGCACGAGCGCAAATATTTGCATCGTGTTACTTTCCCGTTGTCCGTGTTTTTCGTACAATTTACACTAATTACGCTGTCGCAGCGTTCGTCTACTTAACACGTTGTAAAATATGTTATTTGCAAGCACGTCAGTTTTTCTAAATCCTCTTAACAACCACGGCACGAGCAGCATGCTTCAAGTTGCCAGCGTGTAGGAACAATGTGGATAGAATTTCACGACAGCCAAGTGAAAGGGGTAGACGAAAGCTCTAAGCGATGATATTCACGTCGGTCACGTATCATGGCTCCTCCGGACTATGGTGTACCATGCAGCGGAGCGAAGCCACGGTGCAAAACCTGTGCGCTTATTCTACGTTCTTACAGTATTAACCGTTTTATACAAAAACACAAGTGAAATTTAGAAAATGTTGAATTTTTCTTTTAAAATACTATTCACGGAGTTGCATTCTCAGTCCGGTTTCGTCAGCAACTCTGTCCTCGTGTTTGCTACAATTAAAACAATTTCTGTTCCTGTGTTCGTATTTTTGTGTAATCACAAAGACGTTATTTTCGTAAGAAAGATTCGAAAATTTAAAAGACAGTGACTTAAAAATTTATTTTTCATCGGAGAAAGTGTTTATGAATATTACATGATATTCTAAATTAATTCTTTAAATTGTTTCCTTATTCAATTCTTTTATATTTTACCTTTTGAAATATCTATTTTTCTATTTTTATATACCCTAAAGTAATTCCTTAAATTGTTTCCTTATTCAATTCTTTTATATTTTACCTTTTGAAATATCTATTTTTCTATTTCTATATATCCTAAATTAATTCCTTAAATTGTTTCCTTATACAATTCTTTTATATTTTACCTTTTGAAATATCTATTTTTTTATTTATATATATCCTAAATTAATTTCTTAAATTGTTTCCTTATACAATTCTTTTATATTTTACCTTTTGAAATATCTATCTTTTTATTTTTATACATATCGCGAATAGCGTTCGACTTAAAAATATCAGAGCTGAAATTCTATTGAATTTTACGTAATTTCTTCGCGTAACTTTGACAGTATTGTCACAACGATCTTAAAATTAATTTTCCATTTTTTTTTCATTTGAAATACTCTTCATCGTTCCTTTCTGTATCTCGCGAGTAATATTCATTTTTTAAAATATCACATTAGACAAGAAAATATCAGCGTCGGTGTTCAGCATTAACATAAAAACTATGAAAATTGGATTCACATCGTTTCCACTTTCCCCCCGAGTTGTCATAACCATTACTAATAATTCTGATCCCTTATCGAGCACACTTTGCGGATTGCACATATATTATCCACGTTAACATAGAGCCATAATTCACGTTATTCTGCATCTACACCTTACACTCATGGCCTTCCCTCCGACGCGAAAAGTATGATATCATCCTATGCATATTCTCACTTATTTCAAATGCGATGGCAATAATCCGTGATGCATGTGCGCGCAGCTCATCGCATGAATTTCAATTTTCTCCTGTTTTCGATCTGCAAACGCTATTATTTATTGTATCACGTTCGACAAGCAGCATTAATTATTCAGTGAAAGAATTAACAGGGTTGATTCACCCACCGTTATATCGAAATCAAAAATCGATTCATTTTTTAGCAACTCATTTCAACAATCGGCACAATAATGTATTACTAATATTTAACTCGAAATATTATTAACTAAAAATTTCATTCCATCAATCATTGTATTCAAGTTAAACTTCTCGATCGATCGTTTTTTAATTAACCGTTGCTCCGATCAAACTTTAGTTTCTTAAACATTTGTATACATTTTATCGATTACGCTTAACCATTTGCACTTTTACGTCGAGCCGGACTCGACGTTCCATTCTGTTCCACTACTTTCGGTTTCACCGTGTAAGGATTTTAAGTGTGATCAGGTATGTTCGAGTGGTTGTTGAATACGTGCGGTCGGGGTCGTCTTGTGACAGGATGGCGCCGGTGGTTGAACTCATCGAGTGGTAGTGCGAATGGATTTATGGTTGCGAGTGAGACTGAGCCGGATATGTTTGGAAAGTGTGACCGTGGCTGAGTGTCTTGGGTGGTAGAAAGAATGTTTGGGACTTGGAAGTTAAACCGTGGAAATTAAGTATACGTGACTGCATGCTTGGAAGGGATGGATGAGCAGGTTGTAGGTGCGAGTGAAAAGGGATGCGTGTGGAGAAAAAGAAAGAACGATTGAGAATGGACTATAAGGGTGTGAATGTTCGGGCGCGTGGCAGTTATTATGTTGGAAGAGTAAGGGATCGGTAACAGTAAGGAGTAAGAACATTGTAAGTGTGAATCGTAAGAATATTGTAAGTTACAAGCAAGTGTTAAATATATGTAATCATTATACTCTCTAATATAAAGAGTAGCAAGAAAGTTTAATCACCCCTCCCTTACAACTGTATTATAGTGTATCAATATAGGAGGACCGCGCGCGCTATTAGAAACAAGCGAAGCCCGACTTCCGTTGGAAAGTCGGGCCACGAGACAGAGTCGCTTAGGAACCGTCGAACGTGCACGACCTATTAGCCCTTACATTAGTCTACCTCTTAGTATTTCTTTCATTTCCAAATATATATACATATATATATATATATATATATATATATATATATATATATATATATGTTTTGTTTAATTTTGTTTAATTTAGTCTATACCCATTTATTTAGTAATCCTGACACCCTTAGTCCACTACAGTATAAAACACATTTTTTTCAATATCATTCCATATTTTTCTAAAAATAAATTTAATAGGAAGTTATCAACGTAGATATGTTACCGATTATAAAAATATAACAACTAAGGAAAATTCCGTAGCAACTTCTAAAAATAGTTTATCAAATACAACCCAGTTGAGATAGAACATTGAGTATAAGGGTTCAAAGTTCAAAGGGCAAATAATACAATGTTCTACCCCTATTTTTCTAGTTTCAACACTAATTACAATTTTTTTATTTTCAGTCCTGCCTAAGCTTTCGTTTAACGTAGGTTTTAATCGAAATCGAAACCCAGTTTTCCGTTCAAACAGTCCATTTAATATCTACTTTTTCCGCCTCCGCCACAAGTATCGCATCGAAATATAATTTAAAATCATTTCACGAGTATCCAGAAACACACTGCGGAACTGTATTTTTTACGCAACAATTTTTTCCTCCGTTCCATGAATTTCATTTTCCATGATTTTTTGAGACCGCATAACCGATCGCATAACATTATAGAGATACCTCGAATAACCACTAAATTTCATCGATCGTGACCACGCTTCGCTGACCGATTTTTCACCAAGCCTTACTGTTAGACTTTTTATTTGCGCAAGATTTTTCGGTACAAGACGGTTATATGATTATCGGTTTTCCCTCTGGCAGTAATGAAATGAAAATATTCGAGAGGATTTAGCCAGCTTTCGCGCGGTAAGCGGTGTTGTCGAAAAATCCAGGTATATTATGGTGGATTTAAAATCATCCGGCAACCAACTGCGTATCAAACCACGTCCCAGTAAATATACAGTTATTTCGTCACACGCGGTTTCACTTCGTCAATCGGTATCTATTAATTCCGCTTTAATCATCAGATAAATTTTAATGAAAGCGTTCGAGTATCGCCTTTGCTCCACTGCAAGCGATTAATCCTTTATTAAAGCGAATTTCTGATCGTTGCAGGCAATATTAATAACGCAGAAGGATATTTTGGTTCTTGTATGATCTTCAAGTTTTAGCTCTTCCTTCGATTCAGGTTATTTTCATTTAGCTTGGAATTTCAGCGATTCATTTTTTTTTTTCAGTAAGTTTCGTTCATTTTCTAATTTCAGATACTTGTTTTTTAGAACGTTTAATTGCTTCGAGAGTTCTGACGATTCTTTTCCTAAGAAAAATTGCTCCACGGATTTTAATAATTTGTCAATAATACGTAGCTTAAATGCAGAATTCCGTTAAAGATATATGTACAGGTTGTGAAATAAAATGGAAAGTAGTGAAAATTGAAGAGGACATTTGACGAAGTGATATCGAGTATAAAATGTAAATAAATATGATTAATTGTAAAGTATGAAAAAGTGTGTTCTGAAAAGTGTGGAAAATGAAACGTGGTGTACGTATGAATTAATTTTCAATCAAAATGCAATGATTAAACTCGATAATACTTTGATGTATACAAATATAATGAGCAGAGATTGTTGAAAACACGAAGCTACGCGAGATTTTCATTTGAAGAGCTTGTAAATTCATGCTAGGAACATGGTTTCATTAATATTTTAATGCGTTATGTAATTGCATGATTAATTTCAGAATACTGATTACCGTTAGTTTCATTTACATTTAAAGCAGTATGTAAAGCAAAGTTTCTATAACCATTGGTATTCGTTTTGATTGAAAATATCGATGGCGTACGAGTGCTAGGAAAGTAAATTGAATTCGATTAGATTAGATTGCAGTGAGAAAAATTTACTTGCCGTTGATACACGATATGTAATTACAATTTAGTTCGTTTGATTTTTCTTCAGTCGTTCAAATAAATGAATATTATACCTATCGATTGTTTGAAGAAGTGAGAAAATAAAATATCGTTCATATACATTTTATGGCATACAGTGAGAAGTGTATAATTGGTTTCAAATAAATGGTTTTACTTTCCTCAAAATGCTTCGGGAAACATTTGCACAGTTTGTGAAATAAATTATAATAAAGTGATTCCAATCTTTTCTACAATTTGTATAAAGAAAACTAACTCTGTTACTTAATATTCTTCGTTTTAAATCTCGCATTCATATTTTTTAGTTTTAAATATACAAAAATTAATGCAGATTGAACGACCGCTGTGATAAAATTCTCAATTTTATTGAAATTTTACAGAAATTTTCATTACTTTATTTACCGTTAACTCTTAACTAGTAAGATAAATCTGAAAGACCCTATGAAAATTTTTAAATGATACTATAAATAAAGTTTTATTGATACTTCTTGTATTGATATACCTATCAAAAAGATTAGAATCCTTTTTCTCGAGATGAAACCTGAAAATTTAATTTTTAAGTAGAAAATACGATATGTCAGACGCCACCTATAAATATACTATAAATAAAATTTTATTGATACTGCTTGTATCAATATACCTATAAAAAAGATTAGAATCCTTTCTCCCAAGAAGAAATCGTAAAATTTAATGTTTAAGTAGTAAACAATACGATATGTCAGACGCCACCTTATGAATTAAGAATTAACATTAAAACTAACAAAGCGGTCAAATGCCCGGTCCGTAATTTCTCGTATAAATTCTATAAATTTTTAACAGTACATTTTCGAGTGTTTTCCGTGATTTTTTGTATAGTATACGATTAAAAATTTGTTTCTCTTGCATTATGTATTTTTTTCAAATATTTAATATTGTAATTTCTTTGATACAGATAGGTATACTTTAATTGTCGGTAATTTTAGTGATATACCAGGTCAACGCTTTATAACATTACGTGATATCGAAAGTACATACCTGTTCATGTGTCTGTAATTTTTAAATCATATTTTATTTACTTACCACTGTGCCAGTACCAAGCTTTCTATTCCTCTCAATTATTGGTTCCTACTGTTCAAATAAAAATAGACGAATTAGATAAACAAGTCCGACTCTAATTTTGTTCTCTCACGAACAGAAAAAATTTCGATTATCGAGTATTGAAATTTTTTTATCAAAAATTTGAATAGGAATCTACCGTCCAGTATTCGTGTTCATATTTCCACGAATTCGAAATCGGTGGAAAAATGCGCTGACCAGTTACGGCCGTCGGTAGATATTTTTCTTCGAGTACGACCCTGGCGTAAGATTAATAACCGAATACTGAAAGTAAAAATCAGAGGAGAGACCGATATTGATTCGTTCGTATTTTTCAACGGCTGGAAAAACCTTGTCGAGCGTGGGTTCCACGCGTGTGATTAATGCTGGAAAAAAAATATACACATATTACAGGGTGTCTCAGCTTAGACCGAACAGAAATATCTCTTTTATTTTTACGATGCCAGAAATGTTTCAACAATCGAATATCCTGAATAGAAATTTTTTTTTCAAACTCTTTTAAGCTCTCCGATATTTTTTTTCTATCGTATCTCGTGTATATCTAATTTATGACATTCCTATCAAAATTATGATGCAATTTAACATTTATTACAAGATGCAATAGAATATTAAATGAATACAAAACATAGTCCAAATATGAACTAGTTGAAGATTTTTTTTCTATTTTAAAAATATAATTTCCAACGCATTGCTTTGGTTCATCTTATTTTGATTCGTATCGTAAGCAATCATATTTTTCATACACATCGAAGCGTTACATTTCAAAAATCTTCAACAGCTTTGACAACGAATCTTCAAAATTAAAAAGAAGATAGAAAGTATGTTTTACTCACAATACTCATCTTCCAAAAACGAAACCATTCAACCTCTGTTGAAAACATTTCTGACATCGTTAGCAATAAAAGAGATATTCAAGCATTGAGTCTTAACTGAAACGTCCTGTATATAATTTATGACACGTTACACTCTCGAAAGTCATTAATCTTTGTAAACCATGGTCGAGCACGTTTCCACATGACCGACGGAAATCTCGATAGGAAATCACATTGCTAACACATTCGAGGTTCGAGGCGTGCGGTTTCAACGCTCGTGTATCGGTGAAAGCATCGTTTGATTTCTTCACTCATAACTAATGCTACGTCGAGTTGGCTGGAAATATATGGCGTTCAGATCGAGCATCCGAAAATTCATTTGTTGCGATCAAATCTCGCTCGATACACGCGTCGAAATTAGGTGCGAACGGCCAGCTCGGATTTTATCAATCACCCGCGGCTGCGTTTCGCGAATGGTCGAGTTTTACGTTTCATCTAATTCGTCGCGGGTTCATCGATGCATTTTTTCATCGGGAAAGCTGCACTGGGTGATCCCGTTTATGAAGTTTGGAGATAAATAATAAATAGCTGTCACCGGTTTCTTCGTTCACCGATTGCTGAGATAGGTTTAGAAGCTGTTAAATGTTTGCCGAGTTGTTGATAATGTGAATTAATTAAATAAGTTGTCGTGCGTTTTACGACGCGACGAAGTTTTCAATGGAATAAAATATTATGGATATTAGTTTTATGCGTTTATAAAAAATTAATTTAGATGCAAGTTTTGATGAAAACTTTCAAGCTCGGATATTAGTTTTAAAAGTGATTTCATTCTACGGGACAAGGTACTAAATCTACAATATTTATTAATCCGTAGTTTATTGAGTTTCTCGTGTAAAACGTTTAGAATAAAACTGAAACTTTTATGGTGTTGATTCTTACAGTTTCTGTTAGAAGATTTTTATCCTAAATTCCACTTCACGCAATATCTTCAATTCTTTATATTCATATATATCTAAGTATGTATATTATCAGACATTTATATTCATTCACAAGTTAAACTTATTATTAAAATTAATCTCGATACTTAATACTAGAATTACCGAAATGGACAAAATGGCCGGTTATTAGCTTCTCGTAGAAATTGTAGAGATTTTAAAAATTTAGAACGAAGCATTTTGGGGGATTCTTCGTGATCTTTTAATTGAAAAAATCACGGAAAACACTCGAAAATGTACTGTTCTTTATACCAGAAATTACGGACCGGGCATTTGACCGCTTTATTAGTTTTAATGTTAATTCTTAATTCATAAGGTGCCGTCTCACATATCGTATTGTTTTCTACTTAAACATTAAATTTTACGATTTCTTTTTGGAAAAAAGGATTCTAATCTTTTTTATAGGTATATTGATACAAGCAGTATCAATAAAATTTTATTCGTAGTGTATTTATAGGTGGTGTCTGACATATCGTATTGTTTTCTACTTAAACATGAAATTTTATAAAAAATATGGATAAAGACTTGTTTCCTTTACATTATACATTTTTTCGAATACCTATCATTTTTATCTCCTTTGTTGCAAACATTTTAGTTTAAGAAATCTTAAACAATATCGCATACATTATACGATTGAAAAATGAGTATTTTTAAATAGAATTTTACGTTTCTGAATTTTTTTTTACTCGTTTCAAACCTTTAATTATTTTAGAATTGTTTAAGATTATTGATTTAGATTTAGAAAGAGGTAGAATCGAGGAAAATATTGTTCGATTAATTTTCATATTGATTTAATAACCTTAAGTTGGGCAACTTTTTAGCGAGGCTATAATAATTGGGAGCTTTCATCGCTGGCATTTTATTACTTACTTCCTGGAAGAGATTACAGCGATTACAGCGCGATTATGGCGGCTTCCTCCCCCTCAGTTTCTGCTCTCGTTAGCAGAACCACGCAGGAATAGAGGATACGCTGGATATCGTGTTCCAAAATTTACGCTCTACGGGGTGCATGCTATTTTTAACGCGGCTGAAAATAACTCGCCATCTGTTATTTATCGTGCAAAAATAAGTTGTATTGACGTATTATGTCGTAGTTATAAAAACAGCGTCATTTTGAATTACCTTCGCTAACAACGGTATTCATTTTATTGTGTATCAAGTTTATAACGTTTTGATACGCGTCGTCATCGCATAGAACAGGTATCATCCATCCAAACATTTAATTTTATAACACAGTAGAAACCGTGTGATTTAATTATGTTGGAAATGTAATATTTCCAACTAACTTATCCAACGCTGCTGTTTTTCTCTCTTACATTACACATTCGCATCCCTTCGAAATTGTTTTTTTTTTTTTTATTTTAAAACATTTTTTTCAATTATAAAACACGTGACATTAAAGAAATACGCTAAAAAATTAAACACGCTAAATCTGATAAAGGAATTTTTAAAAGTGTGGTATTAACGTCAAAGTAAATTTCTTTTTCGGTCGTTTACAATAAAAATTATAAAGTATGCACAGTGTAGTAGCTTTTGTATCAAGGTTAATTAAATGTAATTTAAAAATTTAATTCTCTCGAAAATACTGTTGATAAAAAGCTTCGTTAAAAGACATGTTAATTGAGAATCGTGTAACTTCCAACTCGAAATTATGCATCATTAATCACAAAACTGTACGGAAGCATTACTCTCTTGTTTTCGATATTAAAAAAAGAAATCTATAAATCTTTGAAGTTTTTATTGATACTGTTCCCGAAGAAGAAAACTTGTCAAAGTATTTGCTAAAAATTTAAAGCGTAAATTCTCATCGGAGTCATTTTATCATCGATTTATTAAGCTTTACAGGACTCTTTTTTTAAATAAAATGTATTATAAAATTTGCATCTAACGCTTATCTACAGCAGCAAAGAAACGTGTAAAACTTCGGTAAAAGAATGTAAAAATTTTCATCGATAGAAGTAACAGTAATTTTCGGTGTTGCATTATTTTGTATTAATAGCTGGATGTTATTTTATTTCTGTATCATTTGCAATATTGAAAAGGAGTTTCCTTTATGCACAACTGAAGAGTACTTAATTGTATACAATTAAGGAGGATTCTTAATCGCCGAAGGAAATTTAAATTCACTCCTTTCGTCGGCGATTTAATAACCATTGACGTTGGTTTGCCGCAACCCTTTATAATTTTATGGTCATAGAGCTTTAAATTAATCTTACCATTATATTAGCATAAAGACTCGTCCGTTGAAAGGGTTGAGAGAGGTTACTCTAATTTTTTTTTCTTTCTTCTTCTTTGACGGTCCAAGTAAATCGGAGTAAAGATATTTTGTTATCGTAAACTAATATTAAAATCGTACAAGTTATTTAAAAACAAGCTCAAATGTTTTAGCTTTTATCCTCGTTCGATTTTCCACGGTAGAGTATTTTATTATTAAAGCTATAAGGATATTTTACAGACATTCTACTCGGAACTTTACATGTTCAAGATATGAATGCAGTACTTTTATTACATTGCGATTTATATCTCGTTCCATTGATTCTTGCGAAATGTAAATCGAAATACTAAAACACTTCTATTATTCTTTACCACTGACATCGTTACAGTTTTAACGTAAAACTTTGAGTCGTGAGTTATAAATGGTATTGATTGAGAAGTGAAAATTTGCACATTCATGAACCTGACATAAAGGGGATATATAACAATTATACTGCGAATTTTTATCCATTTGTATGAAATTTAAGTGCGCAAAATTGTAATACGAAAACATTCCAAATATTCAAATTATAGTGGATATTAATTAAATTCAAATCATATTAATTGAATCCAAATTATATAATTTCACAATATCTGGCAGGTGAAAGAGTGCTATATTCTAAGTATAAATTTATACTTATTTATGATATAAGTATAATGGTAATTTATGGTATAAAGTATAAATTTATACTTAGAATATTCTAAAAAGTATAAATTTGCATACAAATCCTCAAGCTAGCAATAGTTCTGCAAAACAATA
>SMSQ01018866.1:34534-45602 GCA_019453375.1 Ctenoplectra terminalis | reverse complement strand
GTTCACATGTTCTCTAGAAACGCGACATTTCGTACGAACCAAGGTAATAAACAATTATAACGTAGATGATCATTTACACGTACCTTCCACACTTTGTTCTTCGCTCGATTCAGGAGGTACCACTGCGGCTTCCGTTCGTTCCTCCGCCTGAACACCGGAAGTGGTCGAGTCCAACTCAGCCTGTGGTAAGCTCAACGGGGATGTTTCTTGTGTCTGTTCAACCTCCCTGACAACTACTGGTTCCCGTGTCGGTGATGGGTCAGGTGTTGGTACGGTGCTAGTCAGTGCTCGATTTAAGCTAGGCGATGGTTCGGGCGATGGTTCGGCCATGCCAGGCTGGGCATGATTCCGGAACAGAAGGTGCTGCAACTGCGCCTGCTGTAGGATCACCGGCAACTCGTAATGGTGGAAGAAGTATAGCATCGAGTGCTGAAATTATAACAAACAAATAAAAATGATAGATGTTCTAACAAAACAAAAAAAAAAAGAAACGTAAAGAGAACAAATCTCTATCTATATTTTTTACAGAAAATCACGACAAATTCTCCAAACTGCATCGTTGTAAAGTACAACTCTAATATCACCAAATACAAAACAAAAAAAGTATAACATTTAACTCAACAGATTCTGCTTATTCTTAATGAAGTACAGGTAATCTTCCAATAACACGGTAGATTGGTTCCTAGAAAATGCCGTTGTTAAGGACAGCGAACGACTTAATTTATGATACGGACGAACTCTAGCTATTTTTGAGAACGGTCATTTTCACATCTGGCATGTTATTAGTTTACGACCTAGAAACCGGCGAATATTTCGGTGTTTGTCGATTTCTGCTCAATAGCAAAGTGCCGTACCCTAAAACCTCACTAAGAACTGACGCACGTGTACTTCAGCTGCGACCTTCGGACACCGTCACATCTGCACTTACCTGACTTGGGACTGACATACGAACTCTGAGGGCGTGACATTGACCACCTCTCTTGACACCAGAATTTAGAACTGATTGGACATAGCATGCCTCCCACCCTCTTGGCGATGACACGCCTAGCAAGGGTGTCTAATATTTAAGAACAAGTATAAGACAGAATAAGAACAGAATCGAACGGAGAATAAGATTAGAACTAAACGGCGAACTGGGTGAGAGGTGAATTGTGAACTGTATTAAGAACTGTATCTGAACTAGAACTCTGAAACATTACATTGTGAACATTTGTATTATCTGTTACAAATATAGTTATCTATTTATGTTACAAAACGTGTTGGCATCTTACATGCTATATTATCGACTCCACGATCATTGTGGGAGTCAACAGCCGTGCTGTGTGAAACCGTATTGTACGAGACCCAGAGCCAGTAGAAAAAGGGGGGTTACGTTCCGAAAACTTATTAAAAACAAATTTTTTTTTTTAATTCTACATAAATAACTTAATTTTTATGAAAAATATAAATGTATGTACAAGCGCGAGATACTTTTGTTTTCAGGCCACGGAGATAAAAAGAAATACTTTCCGCAAAACTGTATCTTTAAGACGGCAAGCCTCGCCGCGGCTATAGAAGTACAGTGTTGTACAAAGATTTTTGCAATTTATAAATCGTGTTATAGCGAAACCGTGATATAAGATGCCGTGTTGTGGGAGGGCTACCTGTATTATTATATCTTAGATAGATAGACCCCCCCCCTCTCTCTCTCTCTCTCTCTTAGAGATCTCTCTTAGAAAGATAGACCTCTCTCTCATTCCCTTTTTCACACGCACTCCTTCTTTCAACTCCCTATTTAAAGTTCCTAATATCCGAGCTTTGTTACAAAAATTCCATTATATACAGTCCACTACATCCTTCGACAAGAATTCAATAACTCCTTTGAATTTACCGCATCGTTTAATCGTCGCCAAATACGGCCGACGCTGCGACGGATATATTAGGTTGTCCCAAAAGTTTCTTTCGTTTTGTTAATAAGTAATAGGTACATAATATTTTATGTTTTCCAATGTATTATTATTTTATATAGGATTTTATATAGATTTATTTTCCACTATTTTTTTCCTCCGTCTCTCGTTTATCAAATAAGCTGAACGTTTATTTAAACAGTGCTAAACGCAACAATTGCGTGTGGATAACGAAAGAAACTTTCGGGACAACCTAATACAATCGTAAAATCAGCATTCGATAAAGTTTTTAGTTTTAAAACTGATTGATCCCTGATGAAACCCAAATAAACTAAAGTATTTAATCACATGGAAATTATTTTCATTGTAGCTTTGCTTAAAAAAATCCTTTCCAATCTCTGTTGCAACAATTAATCTCTGAAATATCCAAAAACTGGCCATCGATGATAAAAATACTATTTCAAAACTCTTCAACCTTTCTTCCAGACACTGTTTCAAAATTATTAACAAACGTGGTTCGATTTACCGCGTAAAGTTACGCTTTCAATAATACGCGGATTAAGAAGCACGTTGAACGAATCAACTCGACGCGGTATTAATACGATCATACCTACAATTAGTTTACGAATTTACAAAACGCTTCAACCTTTCTTCCAGACACAGATTCAAAATTATTAACAAACGCGGTTCGATTCACCGCGTAAAGTTACGCTTTCAATAATACGCGGATTAATAAGCACGTTGAACGAATCAACTCGACGCGGTATTAATACGATCATACTTACAATTAGTTTACGAATTTACAAAACGCTTCAACCTTTCTTCCAGACACTGTTTCAAAATTATTAACAAACGTGGTTCGATTTACCGCGTAAAGTTACGCTTTCAATAATACGCGAATTAATAAGCATGTTGAACGAATCCGTAACTCGACGCGGTATTAATACGATCATACCTACAATTAGTTTACGAATTTACAAAACGCTTCAACCTTTCTTCCAGACACAGATTCAAAATTATTAACAAACGCGGTTCGATTCACCGCGTAAAGTTACGCTTTCAATAATACGCGGATTAATAAGCACGTTGAACGAATCAACTCGACGCGGTATTAATACGATCATACTTACAATTAGTTTACGAATTTACAAAACGCTTCAACCTTTCTTCCAGACACTGTTTCAAAATTATTAACAAACGTGGTTCGATTTACCGCGTAAAGTTACGCTTTCAATAATACGCGAATTAATAAGCATGTTGAACGAATCCGTAACTCGACGCGGTATTAATACGATCATACCTACAATTAGTTTACGAATTTAGAAAACGCTTCATCCTTTCTTCCAGACACAGATTCAAAATTATTAACAAACGTGGTTCGATTCACCGCGTAAAGTTACGCTTTCAATAATACGCGAATTAATAAGCACGTTGAACGAATCCGTAACTCGACGCGGTATTAATACGATCATACTTACAATTAGTTTACGAATTTACAGCGACCACGGTGGCCACTATCGAATGTGTTAGGTGTAGCACAGGGCACGAACCGCACGGTCTACTCATATCGTCTGTTTTTGCCAACTGCACAGATGTGTGCGTGTCGCTCGTGCCCAGCAAATTTATATGGAAATTCACCAAATTTGTTCTATACCGTTTCTCTCGTTCTCTTCGCACCCTTCGAAACCCCTGTGTCATTCTATCCCTCTTTCTCCCCCTTCGCCACGCTCCCGGAACACGCTACCGATCGCAATACCCTTATTCACCATAGTTGCAAACATTCCACGCGTGCATATGGGATATGAATAATTTTGCATTACCGTGGAACATATAAGAAAATTTATACAAATAGTACCGCAAGATTGGATATTTTAGATCCATCGAAAATCACGCTTGCAAAAATTGATCCAACTTGTTGAATCAAAAACGAAACAAGGTCTGATTGAAAAATTATACCCAATCACCTTATAACGTGGTAATGAGTTTCCTAAAAAAAAAAGGAAAAAAAGAAAAAAAAAGAGAAAATACAAAAGCTAAGTTGAAACGTAACCTTTGAAGAAAATTACAGGAGTCGCCATAGCGGCGCCAGTGAAGTACGAAGGGTTGAATTATAGTTGTATTAGGTTGTCCCAAAAGTTTCTTTCGTTTTATTAACCCTTTGCACTCGAGGGCATTTAAAATTTGTCTTCAAACTCGAGGGCTCCGCTATGGAGACAATGCAAATAATATTTAGTTCGTATCATAAGGACAAAGACAAATCACTTTTGCCGACAAATAACGATCGCGGCTCGCGGATAATGACGTTCTCGATAACAGTATATTTTTAATTCAAATTTATACCCCGATGTGACAAATAAAAGAAGGATTTGTGAGAATTACAGTGATATGAAAGTAGTAGTGATGAATTACGAAATGTAATAATGTTATAGTTTTTTGTTTTCTTATATACCGCAACATTTGAATCTATAATCGATTAAAAAAAAAATAGTAACATACAATGATGTCTTCCCTTTGAATGCGCACATCATTTACGTATACAGGGCGAGTCTGTTAACGTGACGACCTCAAATAACTTTTGAGGTATTCGTTTTACGAAAAAATGTTTTATACAAAAGTTGCATGGTACCTTGGGGGACATACGGTGGTCTTATCTATTTTCTATTTCCTAATTTGTTTATTGAAATATTAGGGTAACTAAAATGTGTAAAAATTACACATTCCATTTAAAAAACCGAAGGTGACCCTAATATCTCAATTATTGTTTTATAATATTTTCTTTAATACTTCTGAAGAATACCTGGTGCAATTGCACGTGAAATTTTGAAACAACTGTTGCACAAGTCGCGTTGAGAAAGAGATCTCAAGATTAGCTCGGTTATCTTCTTTTCAAACGGAATATTACATTTTAAACTTACTCGGTGGCATTAACTTGAAGTTCAGTGACTCATTCAAATAAGCAAGTCATTCGAGATAACAGACGATATAACGCTTAAAAGCTGATAAATTGAGAATACTGAAATTTGAAGTACAAATATCAAAAACATTTAACCTGCAATCATTCTAATCGCCGAAATTTTCCCAAAAGAAATCTCAAACAATTATTTAACGCAAGAACTACCGACGATTGAAGTTTACTCGTTTGTAGCGAAGAAATGATAAGTAATCGGACACTGATAAATTTCTCAACTTGATCAATTTTTTATGATGGTGCATAAATGTTACTAAAACATGCAAATTAATGGCAATATTGTAGGAATAGTAGTATATGTTTGAAATGCTTTTTACAGCGGTTGACTTAAACTCTATAACTCTCTGTGTAACTCTCTAATTCTAATTCTAATTCTATATCTAATTCTACCTAAAACTATGTTTCCTCGGCTCTTTTATATTATTTTCCGGCTAAAGGCCGAACCAATAGGAAACGAGGTCCCATCGTATTGGTGCGGACGAAAACTTAAGACCTAGGTTTTATCAGGGTTAACTTTCGACCACCCAAGACTTCCGTCCACGGTCACACTTTTCCAAACATACCCGGTTCGGTCTCACTCGCAACCATAAATCTGTTCACAACGGCCCAACCACCGGTGCCGTCCCGTCGCAGATATTAGCGACTCTTACAAAAGGGTTAATAAAGAACTGTTCTCACGATAACACCTATATAAGAGGGCCTAAAAATCTTCCAATTGCAAGTGCTTGGATTTCCTTTCCACTTAATTTCAGAATCACTGTGATCACCTTGGCCGTTCTAGTCTTAAGATTAAACGATATGTAAGGTGGAAACAGGATTCGGGAGGTAAGTCAAAAATAAGTCTGCGGGCGTTTTTAACCCTTAACACGTTGAGCGCCACGTCAGACATCGGTGGTTGACACTAGACTTTCCGTTTAGGCCGCGTCAGCCATCGGTGGCTGACACTAGATTTTCTGTTTAGGTCGCGTCAACCATCGGTGGCTGACAGCGTGTAACATGAGAACTATAAAATTTTACACTATTTTGCGGAATTACAGAAAATTTATTTAAAATTTACTTAATTTGGTATTATTACAGTATTAATGGGATCGGAAACACCGGCCCTTCAATACCAGTGCGTATAAGCGGCGCTCGTGGCCTGAACGGGGTTGTCTTAGAAATACGCGTGGCGCTCAACGCGTTAACGGACGTAAGTCACCTCTGACGTGACAACAGTACTCTGTCGCTGCGGTTGTATGGCACGTGCGAGGTGACAATACGGATCCTTTCGAAACTTGCTGTCTGTAAACGTGCAACAGAAAACCATTCCTTCGCGTTGGAGATTGTTTCAAAAAATATCATGCATTGAAAACTTATAAATAATTATTTGAAACTCATACATTTGTAATACTCCTTCGAAAAATAAATAATTTCTAACAAAAATGTTGCTCTTACGATACCGAAAATTTTTCGCATATTTATTGAAAACAGCCACAAGCTAGTGAGAATCGTGTATAAAAAGCTAGCGTCCGATAAGGGTTAATACTTCGTTTAATTGTACGTGCGTTCGCGCTAAAGGCGACTACAATAATGTCCTTTCCTGGATTATATCGGGGAGTCGTGAGGACGTTCCCGTCAGTATGTCTTAGTTTTATTGCCCTAGGTCCCAAGGAATTTCCCTTAACCCTTTCGCTGCGAACAGCGCCTTTTGGCGCTCGGCTATAGACACTATCTCTCACCGAACAGCGCCTTTTGGTGCCGTACATTTGTTTTTCAATTGTTTTTCATACTTATTACATGCATACCGTCTCGCGTACCGTGTCGTCCGTACAGACAGTCTAGTATCGCGCCGGCTGCTGAGAGAGCAATTCATTTTTAGGCGCTCCGCAGCGAAAGGGTTAAGTGGGGAAGTACTTTGACGAAATACACATGGCCTGCTTCAGTCGTTCGTCTACCGCGATTTTCTAACAAATAAATAACCAGAAGAAGAAGAAGAAGAAGAAAAAAAAACGATAATTTCCAGGAAGTATCATTTTCACCCACCCTCGACGAGCACTCCTAACAATTTCAATCGATACGTTCGCGCTCGGAGCAACGTAAAAATCCAGCGAGGATTCCCCGTCAGGCAGAGAGCAGTCCAGCTTGAGGATGAAAAAAAACAACGTTAAAATGGAACAGGCAAACCGATAGCTTAACAGGAACGAAAGAGAAGACGGGCGTGAGGAAAGAGGAAACGAGGAGGAGGAGAAGAGAGACGCAGGAGAAACAGGAGACGGGAAAAGGGGCTGAATATGGAAAAATAGATATCTCGAGACCGGGCACCTGTCGTCGACGTGAAGGAAATGGTATCTACGGTGATTCGTCGGGGTATAACGAAACGAATCTGCATCGTATCAGAAAAAGAAGACGTACACCGGGCGGAACAACTGCGACGGTTGGATGGGAAAAAGGAAGCCGGGTTGAAACGATAGCTAGGGTGAAACAGGTTACCGAGGAAATCGGATTTTCGTTTGCTGGCTAATCAACGCCGATGACATCGATATCGGTCGGCATATAACCGCGCCGCCGGGCTAATCGCCTCGACTCTCTCGTTTATAGAGAAAAGGAGCGAGCGAGCGAGTGAAACGGACAGATAGAAAGAGAGAAAGAGATGCAAAACAATCCAGTTTGGCCAATCGTGGCCTGTTGCCCGCCGGCTTTTCGAATTTTCCCGCGGCTCCGCTATATTCGTAAACTCGTTCCAAGGAAATGATTGTCGATCGTTGCTTGGCCGCCTGGTTGCTCTTGTTAACGAGCGCCGCTTAACTATCGGCAGATGTTAATCGTGACTCGGATAGGAATAAGTAATATAATTTTGTCGCTAGGGGGAATATCGCCGAAATTCCCGATAGCTGGGTCATCCGGTTAGTTGTGGTTATTGAATATAACCGTGGCGAAGCGGAGCAGAATGTCGAGTATCTTTTACTCGGTGTTGGATTATTGCCAATGTTAGTTAACTCTTTTAGTGCCGGGCGGGAAACAGGTGCCTATGCGAAAAATGCCGGCCGATTTTCAGAGTTTTTCCAGGGTTCGGGAAAATGCTCGTAAAAACCAAACGGGAAACAATATTTACGTGATTCAAAAAGCAGTATATTCGGGATGAAATAGAGAAGAAAACACTGATACTAGTTTTTCTAAATTCATTGAAAATTATATAAATAACAAAGGTATAAAAGATCATGAAGAAGGTAAAAGTTGAGTTCTCTCTTACAGAACGTATTTGCGCGTACAAAAAGTCATCTTTTCATCATAATTTTATATAGACAATTTATTACAAACTATATACTTTGCATTTCCAATATGTTTTGCAACAAGATAAATAATATTACGTAACAAAAATAAAAAATAACTCGAAGGTACATGGTAAGCGCCGGACAGATTATCTCTTCCGAAATACGTAATTGTTACAGGTAATATAACGTTGCTGAAACAAAATTATGTTGTCATAAATATATTCTCTCATAATAAAATTAGACCATTTATAACGTATTATAAATTTATTTTCAGATAGAGTTCTCCCGCAATGCGAATAGTAAAGCGCTACAGGGCGCGGCCCGATATATCGGCCTTCGGCACTAAAAGGGTTAAGTAAAACTATTAGCCTAAGACAAAAATGAGTGTCACTGTTCTTAGGAATGTCTTTGAATAGACAAAATAATAGGACTGCCAGATGTGTCCTGAAGAAATCAGAAAGTCTGGGCGCTTGAAAATGCAACCGTCTCCAGGCATAAGTGAACGACGATCTTTCCCTTTTTGAGAGCCCAGGTCAGTTCAGTTGAAATAGACAGTTGAATCAGCAGAGACGTTTCTAGCTAAGCCGTGAAGACTATTTTTTTATTTAAACCATAACCCATATTCCAACACTCGGTAACACGATTTTTAAATAACGCGAATAGGTATTTGTTGGAACCGAAAGCAATGAGAGGCAGGAAGTTGTTCGTAAAAACTGGAGGCCACTCTAAATAAGCTCAGCAGGAGCTATGCGACGGGCCCAACGACGGTTTTACAACCGGGCCTGATGGAAAGCAGACGGACCCTCGGCCCTCGGCAACACCAGCCGATCTTTGGGAAAAACGGCCGGAGGACATTATTATTATACGAGCAGTCGAGCACGGAACACCTTCGAGAGTTTTGAAAAACACATATTCATAGAAGAGAACCTGACGCTACCGAGCGTTTGGAGTAATAAAGAATAATCGATTCTTACATATTCTAACGGGGAATGTTTACGGAGCTGACAAATTTTTATACGATACACAGGGTGTTCGGTGACTGGTGGTACACGCGAAAAGGGGGTGATTCTACTTGAAAGAATAAATCGAAAATGTGGAATAAAAATTTTTCGTTCGAGGCTTTGTTTTGGAGAAAATCGATTTTGAATTTTCGCCTAGTACACGTGCACTTGATCGTGTCTCGTTATAACGGATCTCGCTATAGATCATTGTCAGAATGATCATTAGCAGAATGGGCAACATTTTTAGCAATTTCTGTAATAATAGACTTTGTGATTACTTCGTAATTTACGCGTCCCATCGAGACAATGATCTACAGTGAGATCCGTTCTTTTTTTTTTAAACTTTTAGTTTTTTAAACGCTGTATCGCACACAGCAGAGACGACCTTGGAAGAAATTTAAAATATCCAACATTTTTTTGAAAAATAAAGAATCAAATTATTTAATATGTCGGTGATTAACGCTTTCACTGCAGCGCTCTAAAGACCAAAAGTGTTATTCGTATACAGATTAATACATTTTTTATCAACGTAACACAAATATGAATATTAAGATGCAGGTACATTGTACAATGAATTATGATATAACACGTGTAAATGAAAATAAAAATAATTCAGTGCTATAGAAAATCTCCATGCATAATTTTAACAAATGATCACTTCATTTCTCAGGGCGTATATATAAATTTTTCGTAGCAAAAGGGTTAAAAATAAATGTATGTCTTAATATTTCGTAATAAAAATTAGTGTCGGGGAACAACATTACTTACGGGATAACCTGATATTTTGTTATAATATACATATAATATACATATATTTATGATAATATACATGCTTTATATATTTTATATTATCGTTGTTTCGACGATTATATGCTACGTTAAGAATGACTGTTTTTCACCAATGTAATTTTAGAATCTCGTATAAAATTGATTGGATCCTGAAATAAATTTCTGAGAAGCCACGCTATTGTTCGATAATGTTAAGACGCGTAGAAAGAAAGGTATAAGTCATGCCTGACAGCCAACGTGTTAAAAAGATAATGAACGTTGAATTTGTTTTTCTCAACAATGAAAATATTGGATCGATTTTTATCCTCGTGACGCAAATCACCGACAACTCGTGATAATTATTTAGACGGCTCAATAATGCTTTTAGATACATCGATGTCTGAGCATATCAATATTTTCTGATACGAAGAAATTCTACGTAAAAGAAATTAAAAAAGTAATTGTTGGCCATTAACCCTCTATGGCGCCGAGTGACTAAATGATTTAAAAATTTTTTAACTAATAATTGCTATAAATGGATCATGGTGTCCCTACGGTAATACAGTAATTAAATTTAATAGTACAACGATATCTAAAGAAAATTAATTTTTTTAAATATAGACACATCAGTTTGTAACTTTTAAGTCACACGGTCCCATAGAGGGTTAATTTTCAAAGGACTGTTAATAAAACTTAAAGTCCTGTTTTGAAAAAAAAGAATATCATACATGTTTAAGATTTTCATTCGTTCCATTCGTTTACTTTATTTAAAAAAAAAAAAAAAAAATGTAAATTAACGAAAATACGAGGTTCAACTTAAAACTTAACTTTTGAAGAAAATCACACGTGTCGCCATAGCGCGGCGCGAATGAAGTGCAAAGATTTAAATCTGTAATATGTAATTTCGTTTCATACGGAAAATATTATTATTTATATTAAATATTATTAATTTTTAAAGGACTGTTAATAAAACCTAAAGTCCTGTTTCGAAAAAAAAGAATATCATACATGTTTAAGATTTTCATTCGTTCCGTTTATTTGCTTTATTTTAACCCTCTATGGAACCGTGTGACATAAAAGTTACAAACTAATGTAGGAATTTCAACTGTTTACAGGATAATTTATTGATTAAATATATAATAGTTTATTGAATTATTAAATTACACTCGCGACCGACTGTTTCACTCTCGCTGC
>SMSQ01018866.1:13213-33297 GCA_019453375.1 Ctenoplectra terminalis | reverse complement strand
CACACGCACTTGAACAACTAGCATTCTAGGCCCAAACACTTTTCATTCGCACCTCTTTCCATTTAGCCTAAACATTCGCTCGTCTCACACATTCTTTATTTCTAACACCCTACACTAATGAATCTATATTTTTTAAAATTTATTTAATTGGGTTATCGTTGTACTATTAAATTTAATTACCGTATTACCGTAGGGACACCATGATCCATCTACAGCAATTATTAGTTAAAAAATTTTTAAATCTAAATGAAAAACTATAAGCAATCGTAATTTTTTTTCTGATAAACAGACAAAATTCGGGCTATAAAGGGTTAATCTATCGCCCATGTTTCCATCGAAAATTTCCATTTATCTGAGCGCATTCGCATTGTGCTCGAAATTATTACGAATTCCCAACACTTTTAATACGCGGCGGCATCATAAAATGAATATTCCTTTTATGCACATATAACAGTCCAATCTGTTATTCATTCGCATCTTTTATCGGCTAATTAGCCGTTCCATTACACTTTAATGGTATTTAATTTTTCCACGCAAAATGTATATACAGTACATGCCGAACGTAGTTATTAACGCAACAGCTAGCTATTGTAACGCCATTATAATAATAACTGTTAATACGCCCATCGCGATGATCTAATTATGATTCATTGGATTATCAAAGTACGCTACCCAATCAGATTACCTAGTATATAATTGGCGCAGTGAAAAATTTATTTTTCTTCTTAAAAATTTCGCCCATTTCTGGCACACGTTTACGCGCCGAAATTACTTCCACTTTTCTTTTCAACCCTTCTGGTGCTCCTTACTTATTTAGTAAATATATATTTTTTTCAATTTTAAAATTTTCTAGTCGTGCAAAATATACAATATGAAAAAAGTAAACGCAACGATTAAATACAGTAAATTTGATAAAAGAATATTTAATCGTTTGCGCTCCATTGGCGCCAATATGGCGGCATGTGTAATTTTCTTCAGAGGTTAAGTTTTAAGCTAAATTTTGTATTTTAGTTAATTCATTCTTTTTATTTTAAAATACAGCAGGTTTATTTTAAAATAAATAAAAACTCGGGAACATTTTAATTAAGTTTTAATTCAGTTTTAATTCAGTTTTCACAATAGGCCTGTAAAAGTTAATACTGGAGATATTAGAGGGATAAAAATGACCCATTCGTAATTTTTCAAATAAATTTTATAAATTGACTACGGTGTCTTCGGGAGAATTTTCCGCGATTTTCTGTTAAAGACGTAAATAAAAGTTTGACTCGCTTGGAAAATGTATTCTTTTATGTACATTTTTTATTCCAATTAGAGGCCGTCAAAGTGTCAATAAATTATTTAAACGCTTATAAATACGATTAAAATAATTCCAAACACGAACTTCGTTGATCTCTAATTCAAAGAGATACGATCTTCGGCAAAAAAATTTCTCGATCTCGATAACAAAAAAAGAAAAGGAATTATCGAAAAATATCTAGAAAGATAATATTCTAAATAAACACGAAAACGAGCAAATTTTCCAAGAGAAAACAAACTCTCGACGTTATTAAAGCATCTCCGAAGACGGATTTTACACGACAAACTAAAACTGAATGGTATTTATGCCCGCTCATTGAAATCCCAAGTTGGCATTAAATTATTTCCATCGATTGAACTGTCAAGTGCATTGTCCTGGTTGCGTTTACGTAACTTAAGTTTGAGCGATGGTGGGTCTCGGCTGCAAAACAACAGCTCTTCATTCGCTACCGTTACTGTCAATAGCAGTACTTTCACCAAGACCCAATAGGATCCCTTGTAAAATATTCTCCTCTCGTTTTACCTTGTTGTACACGACAGATATCTGTTTTTAAACAACTAATTATCAACTTTCTTATTCAAGAAACTAAATATAAGTAACATCGATGTAGGATAAAGAGTCCAAATTTTCTCTCCTGATCAATTTTTGTTGTTAATCCTCTATGGCGCCGTGTGACTTAAAAGTTTAACACATTGACTGCCAGGCATATTTATAGCGTCCAAGGTTTTATTTTAAAGAATACATGAAATTTTACAAGATATAATCATATACCGATATAATATTGTAATGGCATTTACAGTAATTTTTATATAAAAAAAAAAAACACTAATAATTCTTAACTCAAATGGTCATTTATAATTAATCTAAAATTGCAGCACTACGAGATATCTCGTAGCTGGCAGTCAATGGGTTAAACGGTATAACTTTTGTTTCGATCATTTTTCCATATCTTTTATCGTTTACGATTTACAAACGCTTATATAGAATTGTGAAATCGGATAAAAGGTTTCTTCAGAAAATCACGAAAAACTCGCCAAACTGAAACACGTTGTAAATTTATATAATTTCTACGAGAAATTACACGCCGGTCATTTCGACCGCCTTGGTAGCTTTACTGTTAATTAACGTTGAAGCTGACGCGTGCACGTACGCGTGCAAAGAAAAGCGAATTCTCTTTTTGCACGCCAGAACAAACTCTTTAAAGCAAATATTCAAAATTTGTGATCGACGAAAGAAGAAGACAAACACATTTGCATTTAATTACCCTACCTTATCCACCACCATTCTCTCTCTCTCTCTCTCTCTATCGTCAATAAAACGAATCCACCCACACAACGTTCTTCATTACGTTCTCATCGATTTAATTCACCCGGCTCGAGCGTCCAATCGAACGAGCCTCTAGCCGCGCGAGAGAAAACATATTTTCACGCACGACGAATATCCGGAGCTAAGCAATTTGAAAGGCAAACACATTTGCAGCCCTCTTGAGAAATTCCTAGCGATCGATGTCAGGAGCGATGATCGATCGAGGTAGGCGGAACTCGAAAGGGGAAAAGTACTCCGTGACATAATTTCCAAACGTGCGCCCATTGTTTGAACGGAGTTCCTTGATAAGTGCTTGCGAACACGAAACGTTAACTTCGCCCGGAACATATTTATTCGGCCCGGCCGAGTATTCTGAAGTAGGTCGCAAAGTATTCCTGATTAATGCCCCTTTTCACCGCCAACGAACAACTGTTCTCGCGCAAAACTTTTGTATTCCCATGGGACCGCTTACCAACAGGGACAATTATTTTACCATCCGCGAGAACTACGAGCTCGCGTCTTAATCTCGAAACATTTTACCTAAGTACGCACGGTTTTCCACGCCTCGAAATATTTCCGTGTTTTTCTCGTGTTGAACCGGTCTATTTATCGATGCGACAAAAACTGTACCGAGGATCGTTCGCCGTTAACGCGTTCCGACACGGTTTGCACGGTAACGTGGCTCGTGTACTATTTATGGGTGAACGGTAGGGAATTTATGTTGGATTACAGCAGAGATGAGCAAGCCGAGACCCGCTACACTTCCTCGCGCGGCCCTTCAAAGATTTGGCGAAGTTAAATTTCTCATGGAATAATCTTCGCGCGGCCCTTCGAAGATTTTTTTTTACTTTTAACACGTTAAACGCCACGCTGATTTTGGTCGAATTTTTATCAGCCTCTGTGCGTTGTGATACGAATTAAAAAGCATTTAGTCGGAGAATAGTTGAGATTTTAAGAAGAAAATTGTAAATACCTGCAAAGGAAAGTCGTATCTTTGTTTAACTCCTTAACCTACGATTTACGTTTGAGAATTTTGGGCCGAAAACGTAAACAAGGTAATTTTGCAAAACACATTGACCCAACAGAATCAAAATTAAGACCGTCAAAACCTTGTAGAGTTTGCCAAAAAAATAAAAAACGTAGGGGAACAACGCGGGAGTGTAAGAAGTGCAAAGTTCCCTTACATCTACCAGAATGTTTCGAATTGTATCTACATATGATTTTTGTATAAATAAACTTTTTGTAGCACTGGCATCTACCACAATTATTACATCAGGTTGTAATTACTTATCACATGTTCCACAAATATTTATAATTTTAGGAGGGCGCCGCTGCTAATATTTATATTTGGCCCGATCGTCGTATTACGGGCTATGCCTGTAATATTTACGTTTGGTCTGATCATCTACTACGGGCTAACACTAGAACTACCAAAGTGGTCAAAATGACCCATTCGTAATTTTTCACAGCAATTTTATAAATCTACTATGGCATCTCCGAGGCAATTTTCCGTGATTTTCTATTAAGAATGTAGACAAAGCTTCGTGTCCCTCCCATTGCGTATTTTTTTATACACCTTTCGTTATGATTTTTTCGGTAGAAATAAGTGTGCTTTATTCGTCGGTAGTTCTAGTGTCTTTCGCTACGAAGGACGTACATATACGCCCTCGGAAATGAAGTAATCGTTTGTTAAAATTTGTGAATAGAGATTTTCTACAGCACTGAATTATTTTTATTTTCATTCACACGTGTTATATCATAATTCATTGTACAATATATCTTCCTTTTAACANTACGATTTACGTTTGAGAATTTTGGGCCGAAAACGTAAACAAGGTAATTTTGCAAAACACATTGACCCAACAGAATCAAAATTAAGACCGTCAAAACCTTGTAGAGTTTGCCAAAAAAATAAAAAACGTAGGGGAACAACGCGGGAGTGTAAGAAGTGCAAAGTTCCCTTACATCTACCAGAATGTTTCGAATTGTATCTACATATGATTTTTGTATAAATAAACTTTTTGTAGCACTGGCATCTACCACAATTATTACATCAGGTTGTAATTACTTATCACATGTTCCACAAATATTTATAATTTTAGGAGGGCGCCGCTGCTAATATTTATATTTGGCCCGATCGTCGTATTACGGGCTATGCCTGTAATATTTACGTTTGGTCTGAACATCTACTACGGGCTAACACTAGAACTACCAAAGTGGTCAAAATGACCCATTCGTAATTTTTCACAGCAATTTTATAAATCTACTATGGCATCTCCGAGGCAATTTTCCGTGATTTTCTATTAAGAATGTAGACAAAGCTTTGTGTCCCTCCCATTGCGTATTTTTTTATACACCTTTCGTTATGATTTTTTCGGTAGAAATAAGTGTGCTTTATTCGTCGGTAGTTCTAGTGTCTTTCGCTACGAAGGACGTACATATACGCCCTCGGAAATGAAGTAATCGTTTGTTAAAATTTGTGAATAGAGATTTTCTACAGCACTGAATTATTTTTATTTTCATTCACACGTGTTATATCATAATTCATTGTACAATATATCTTCCTTTTAACACTTTACTAACCGGGAGCCTATTAATCGGCTTATTGCAACCAACGCTCGGCGACCGGGAGCCTATTAATCGGCTTTTTACAGCCAACGTTTATCTACAGCTTGCTGCTTAATACTAACATTATGAAAATTAGAAACTTTATTCAATTTAATTACACTACAAAGGCAACATAAACAAAGGTACAATAAGAGAAACGATATACCAAGCACTTTCACGAATTTCGATTTAAAAACAAAGTTGGAAGAATAAAAGCTTATATTTCCGCACGATAGCAAAAACCGAGTCGGTGTTAGCCATGTATCCGCGCTCGAATGTACCGGTCGGTAAAGTGTTAATATCCATATTTGTATCATGTTAACACATTGTACGCCGGTGGCATCTGAGACATTTAAAGTCTGAGCGCCGGCACCGTATCGACCGCTTAAAGCCTCGACGCCGGCATGATTCGCTTGTTGGCGACCAATGAATAGGTGAAGAAAATATTTAAAAATTTTATACATTATCGTAAAACACTAAATTTAGTTTGCATACTCGTTATATGCAATTTAACGATAACGAAAAATTAATAATCAAAAAAATTAATTTACAATTAAAAATTGTCGGCGTACAAACGATAGACTTTGAAACCCGCGTTTTCGCGGGGCCGGCGCTCGGGCGATAGACTTTGAATCCCGCGTTTTCGCAGGGCCGGCGTACAATGTGTTAATAAAAACAGTATCGATCCGTGTACCAATAACACTTTCGGTCTTTAGAGCACCGTAGTGTAAGGGTTAAAAAGATAAAACTAAGATAAAACTAACATTAACACTTCTTACCGTACCACCGAAGAATTCAATTTCCAATTATTAACCAACAGAAACAAGACGTAATTAAAACGTAGAAATTAAAACGTTACACACGCACAAAGATACACTCACCTGTATGAAAAGGCAAGATGTGACAAGGGCCAAGCTGCTGTACTGTCCATTGAATCGGTAATGATACGCGTAGAAGGAGAAGTGATACAGATAGAAAAATCTGAAACAAAAATGATTTTCGAGATTGCAGAGCTTCGAAGCTTCTCACAGACACGTGTGAAGCACTGTGCCGAGCTGGGAAGATGATTAGCGGGTCGACACAGTGGCAAGAGGTGCCTAATCGCGTCTGTTTGTCGTCTAGCGATGCGAGAATACAGGGAAAACAAAAATGTACCCTGTCCTTATAACCGTGTTAAAAGAAGATGGATCCTGTTACGTTATAACCAATCAGACCCGTATTCCTTCCGCTCATCATCTTTCCAGCTCTGCACAGTGCCAACATCGAAGTTCACAGATTACATAACTGTACGATATTTACAGTATATTGGCACCTGTGCAACAACATGGATGCTTTATCGATCAGATCGTATCAGGTTCCTGCCTATTGAAATATCGACGCTGACGGGTTACACGGGACATCATTAGTATGACTAAAAAATTGTACCTACGTAAAGCAAAGCGTACAATTTTTTTTTTCTCCCTTTTTTCTCCTTTTTTTATTCTGATTTTGCGAAATACGAAACTGGGTGGATTTTAAGAATGGGAATAATAATTTGTTGCGGTACGGTGTAACGCGTGGTTTAAATTAATATTATTTAAAAGCGAACAGAACGAGGAAATAATAATGATTTCGAATAACGAGACTAATTTATCGTCTTTATTCGAAATACTGATCAGAAATAATTGATGCTTTTAATTCGAATATTTCTTATCGTGTGTAATTTAAATTTACTTAACGAATACCGAAGAATTTAAATTAACATTATCGATACTTTGTAAATAGCGTAACGATTATAGTTATTATAATTATAGTACGAAAAGAGAAGGAGAATAAGATAAATTATATTTATGAATGAATAAATAGAACCACTGTTGTTTTTTAAAATATTAGATTCCTAGATTATAATTCATCGAAATGTTTCTGAACCGCTAAGAAACGGTTATTCGTTTATTAACATTTATGGGGTAATAAAATATTTTTAAACCGGTAAAACTTTCCGATTTCGCGTCTCGAAAAATCATAAAGCTCCTTCTCATCGCGCCAAGAATTAATCCACCTCTGCTTTATGGTAAATAAAACGAAGAAACATTTTATCTCTTAATCTTCTTCTAACTTAATTACTTGTTACGATATTTCGTGCTCCTCCGTTCGGTGAACAAGGTAGCAGAGATTTTTCTTCGCGATCGTTCCTTAAAACTATTTAAAATAACATTTTAAATCCGTTTACGGAACATATTGCAGAATAATTTGAAGTTTGTTAACTCGTTTTCAAGTTAATTCAATTATTCCGGACTTCGAATTAAATTGTGACTCAGAAACGTGGAATTTATTATTCGAATTTATTCTAAATGCGATTATTACAATTTATACTTAAAATTAATAATTTCAACACGAATCAGTATTTTATGTTTTAGAGACGCAAAACACGTAGCCGCTTTTCTCCAAAAATTCGATACCGCTTTCAATTTGTCGCTTCAATTTATTTTGTGTGCTCGCACCGGGTATACGCACCAATCCATATTCGTGCATTTTTGTAAAATAATGTTTGCATAAACGTACATTTTGTTCGCCCATTGTTGCTTAAATAAATTACTTGCTTTTTTAGTTTATCGAAGGATAGAGACACAGAAACGAACAGAAATATTAATTTTAGGACTTAATAAAAATTCTATAGTTTGGTACGTTTGTTACAGACATAATTTTCAAAGAAAAGAATCCATAAAAATATCTCTAAAATTAGCAAACATTCTACAATTTTGGTATCTTCTATTTCGTTACAATCATTAAATTATCAGAAAACAAGCAAAAATATTAATTTTAGAATTCTAATGACACCTTTAAAGTTAACAAAAGTCCGATAATTCTAATATCTTCGTTACAATCATCATAATTGTCAAAGAAAAAAGTTCCTCAAGAAAAAGAAGCAAAAATATTATTTCTAAAATTGCAATGACACCTTCAAAATTAACAAAAGTCCAACAATTCTAATATCTTAATTATAATCATCACAATTTTCAAAATAAAAGGTTCTTCAAAAAAACAAGCGAAAATATTAATTCTAAAATTGCAATGATACGTTCAAAATTAACAAAAGTCCAATAATTCTAATATCTTCGTTACAATCATCACAATTTTCAAAGAAAAAGTTCTTCAAAAACACAAATAAAAATATTAATTTTAGAATTGTAATGATACCTTCAAAATTAACAAAAATGCAACAATTCGATTATCTTCGTTATAATTATCATAATTGTCACAGAAAAAAGTTCCTCAGAAAAACAAGCAAAAATATTAATTTTAGAATTGCAATGATACTTTAAAAAAACAAAAATCCAACAATTCCCAAAAATATAAATTTAAAAATTGCAGAGATCCCTTCAAAGATTAACAAATATCCTAAAATTTTAGTACCATCCTTACAATCACCACAATCTAAAAAAAAAGCCAGAAAATAAACAAAAGTATTAACTCAGGAATCACAACAACATCTTCAAAACAGACAATCACTCAAGAATTTCAGTCATCATAATTATAAATCTATTATTACCGATCCAACGATCACCAACCAAGAACCATTAAACTCTATTTGCAACCTTAAAAGTTACACGCGTTAAGTTTATCGAATTAAGATACACGACATTAACCTAAAAAAAATGAAAAGGTATCAGGGACGGTGGAAACTTTTTCCGTGCCAAATTCCGTGTTTTTCTCAATGAACATAAAAAAGTCGTGGGATGACTTTTTTTACTTTCCGCCTCATCTTATGCGGGCCCTCGAGGTGATAAGGGAGGGGTCGTAATCAAGTGATTTTTACGAGTAGCTGTTACGGGGTCGCCAATATTTGCGGATCAGGGTGGAGTTCAGACTGCAACACCAGCCTTAAGTGAGGAAAAGGTGGTCGATGGTACGCGGAGAAAAACGTCAAGAAAAATGGCTATTGTGTATCCCCTCGATAAGCAAGGTGACTAATTTCCTAAAGTATTGGGTTGCTGCACAAGTACTCTCCTTTAATTTCTTACCCCCAGAGATGCAATAATTTTCCACTTTACAATGGACCTTGAAAAATTCGAGAAACACATTTTCGTCAACTCGTTGTTGATCAGAAATTCGGAACGATTTTCGTATTATACAAGATATTGTTTGATCATCTACCGTGGATGATCAAATTATTACGACCGCTTGGAAATAACTGCTTATTCAAACTTTGAGCAAGAATGGAATTGAAAGTACGCTATAAAGTATAAATATTTCGTAGAAGCATCCAAGTAAAAATTTTATTCGAGTGTAACTTCATCCGGTAATAAGATTTTGAAAAAAGCTACTGGTCTTCGATGTGTTTATTTATAAAGTTTCTGTTTTTTAGAAAATATGTATAATATTCATGTAGGTTCGGCGGCCGCGTTTGTTGTCTGGCGACGGGTCCAGGCGGCCCGAACGACGTCATAGCGTCAAAAAGACGATACATTGTAGTCGTGCTGACGACTTTCGAGAAGCACGAATAATCGTTAGTTCTCGTCGAGACGTGGAGAAGTGCGTTTCGAAGGCGTCTTTATAATATCTCTGTTTTGTCTCATATTTCTTCATTATTAAATATATTCACTTTTCAAAATACCAGGGGGTGTTTTGTCATTTGATGGTCCGCATGATCCTACATTCATAATATAAATTATGAATTGGTCATTTTGAACTCTTTGGTACTTTTAGTGTTAACTGTGGTTAGCTCTTCGTATTAAATATATGAAAATACATATATTAGGTTGTCCCGAAAGTTCCCTCCGTTATCTTCACGCAATGCTTTCGTCTAGCAATGTTTAAATAAACATTCAGCCTTATTTGTTAAACGAGACATGAAAGGAAAAAACAGCGTAAAATGAATCCTGTATAAAATAATAATACATAAATACAATACATAATGTATACATAATGTATACACTGCGGTACATAACTATAGCACCGCCTAAATTTTTAGCAGTTTTAGACTTTAGATTAAAAGTGCAAAAGAATTAATTGTAGAAATTGAAAAAGTATGAGAAAAATGAACTGTAGACTAAATCACATTTAAATTGCCCTCTTATATTGGGTTGTCCGGAAAGTTGGTGCCGATTTTTAAGGAAAATTCAAACACACATTTAAATTTCCTTATACATTTATTAAATTATATATCTTCCATTTTGTTCTATAATCTTCCTCCATCTCTCGCGTAACTTGAATATCCCATTCTTCCGAAAGTTCTTAGATTTTTCGGTGAAAAACTTTTCCATATTTAACGCTAGAACTATCGTACCAGTCGAAATGACTGATTCGTAATTTGTTATAGAAATTTTATAAATTTACAGCGGCGCATTTTTAGGGATTTTCTACAATTTTTTAAACAAAATATGCAGAAAGAATTATTACCCTTAATATAAGTGTTTTTTCAAATACTTATCATTTCGGTTTCTTTGCTACAAATAAGTCTATTTTAATCATCGGTAGTTCTTACAAACTTTTATTCAAAGATACCTGAAATATCACTCCTTAGAATATATACGAGTGTTATTTGTTTTCAATCATTGCGACATATTCGGACCTGTTCTAATGGCACCTACCGAAAATCGGCACGAACTTTCCGGACATCCCAATACAAAACAATATAATAGAAAATGTGATTTTCAACTGTTGCGTAACTATAGCACCGGCGTTGTTATTTACTAATTTAGAAATGCAATAATAAAAATAAGTAACGAAATAAGTAGAGATATATTTCGGAAACTCATGGATAGCGTTCCAGACAGAATTTTCGAGCTAATTACAAAAGAAAGGTGGTCCTACGAGATATTAAAATTGTTTATCATTTTATTGATGGGGTGTTATTGTTACGCAACAGTGAAAATTCAGACTTTTCATTGTATCATATTGTACAAAAGGAGAATTTAAATAAAAATTAATTTAAAGTTGATTATTTTTCATACACTTTCAATTTTTACAATTAATTTTTCTGAATTTTCAATCTAAATTCTGGAACAGTTAAAAATTTAGGCGGTGTTATAGTTACGCACCGCAGTGTATAATAATACAAGCATAAAATATTATGTATCCATTACTGATTAATAAAACGAAAGAAACTTTTGGGACAACCTAATATATATATATATATATGTTTTTATCAAACATTTGATGACTGCATGCATGTTTAATTCTTGTTCAGAGTGACGTTCGTAATTTATTCTTGACAAGTAATGCACGTAAATGTCCATCGGCATGTTTATTTTAATCAACCGATTATTCTACGCCTCGAGTGTGGATTAATGAAAACTTTATGATGAATATAACTCTGAAGTAACTAATTTTACGCATTAATGATAACCGTGTTACGGTGAAACTGTTGCATAATTATATTTGACGTTCTATATGAATATTAAATGTATTCATTTTAAATAGTTATTGTTAATCATACGCGATACGCGGTTATGAAGACAAACCGTTAACACGAAAACGCCGCGAGCTGGAGCTCTTAAAATATAGTTCGCTTGATTTAGTATTATCATACCGCGTACATTATGCGGTACGTTACGAGCTGTTATTTATTATACGATTATGATACAGTAGGAATTTCTGCAGATTTTTACGAGATTTCGTATAGAGCGATTTTTTAACACCAGAATAATGTTAGTTATTCGTGCACGATCTTGATAAACATACTGAATGTTTTTCACAGCAGTTCTCACCGTTACATCTTTCTGGAATTCATAGAGTATGACGCGACGCAAATTAATCTTTTTTTCCCACGTTTTTTAACCCTCTATAGCCCGAATTTTGTCTGCTTATAGTTGCTCGCTTTGATTTGAAAATTTATAAACTAGTAATTACCACAGATGGGTCGTGGCGTCGATACGGTGATACAGTAATCAAATTTAATAGAACTGTGATAACTAGATAAAAAAAAACTTTTTAAAATATAAATACATTAATTTGTAACTTTTAAGTCACACGGAGTCATAGAGGGTTAGGTTCTGGATATCTCTTTTCACGATATAAATACTATCGAAAAATAAAAGGCTGCTGTTAGAATAACAATTGAATACCGTACTATTTATCTGCTATGCGGTTTGCACAAGCAACATCAGATGTGTATTTATAAATCATAAACGACGAAATATATAGGAAAATGTTATACTGTTTCTTGCGGTCTATAAATCGTTGCGAGAAATATCCCAAAAAACATGAAAGGAGAGGGCTCAATTTTAATAAAAAAATCATTTTTTATGAAAATTTCTCGCACGGATTTATAGACCACAAGAAACAGTACAACTTTTGTTTCGATTATTTTTTCATATCTTTTATCGTTTACGATTTATAAACGCTTGCAAAGAAGGGTGAAATCGGATGAAAGGGTTGATTTCTTCCTTAAAGTAAAAAACGGGCAACAATGAAGCACGGATGTATTGTTAGGTCTAAAGAGCATTTATGCAAAGTTTCGTCAAAATCGGCGTGTATCAGTCCCCGATGTTCCCTTGTTAGATAGGTTTATCCTATAATGCCTTTTATTTTCCACTCTTATTCCCACTCCTGCCTGACAAGCATTCATGACTGTTAAATAAGGGAAATAATAATGGAAATAAAAAGTTAATATCGTAGGTTTGATCGTTGCTAATAACAGATTAAATTTTATGCGCGGTTCAAAGTACGTTCGGAGTCGTTACTCAAACACCGACGACGTTGCCTTCTCCATAAACGATTCCGTCTGAACGTATAACACGCCCGAAATCTTACACAGTGCGAATTTATGTACGTCAAGCAACGGCCCAAAAGCGTTCTGTATTACGTTTTACGATGCTGTCAGTCGTAAAATGCAGTTTAGGCGTCCGGTCTATTCCGTTTTCGGTGCACTATACCGAGTTACGCGAGCATCTAGTAGATCGAGACGAGCTTTGATCGGACCAACGATACGCCGTACGGCACAGCATAATAGGCGTATGCCTTTTCTACTTTTTCTTCAGCGAGAAGTTAATAAAAAAAATTTGTTACATTACGTACATCCCCGATTGACTTTTATTCCATGAAAAAAGATATGTTTTTGGACATGTAAAATAACGAAAAATTGTGTTAAATAATTTCTGGCTTTAAAATAAAAAATACAATATCGCAAACGAATTATTATTGTATTATTATTTGATGTTAAGTGGAGATATAAATAGTTCATAGATTATTTCCGAACTGTTTATTACTAAAAAAAAAACAAAAAGAAAAGAAATGTAACCGAACGCTTTGTAATTACATAAAGTTTTAATAATACACCTAAACGCGTTTTAATTACACAAAGAAATAGCTCATAGATTATAGATTCAAAGTCACATTTAAACTATTTCCGAACTGTTTATTATTAAAAAAACGAAATGTAACCGAATGCTTTGTAATTATATACAGTTCTGATAATACAACCGAACGCGTTTTAATTACACAAAGAAATAGTTCATAGATTATAGATTCAAAGTCACATTTAAACTATTTCCGAACTGTTTATTATCAAAAAAAAGAAATGTAACCGAACGCTTTGTAATTGCATAAAGTTCCGATAATACAACCGAACGCGTTTTAATTACACAAAGAAATAGTTCATAGATTATAGATTCAAAGTCACATTTAAACTATTTCCGAACTGTTTATTATCAAAAAAAAGAAATGTAACCGAACGCTTTGTAATTACATAAAGTTCCGATAATACAACCGAACGCGTTTTAATTACACAAAGTTATAATAATATGCTAATACCTTCGAACGGTGCTCGCCGAGCGTTAAAGGTTAAAAGACCGTACTGACTCAAGTAGAAACAGTCGAGCCTTGGTCAGACAGAGAGGGATCCGACGAAACGCTGAGCGATAAATTCAGCGTTTGCATAACAGGATAATTCGATTTTAACGTAAGCACCGAAAAAGTGGTGGAAAAGCATAAAGATAGGAGGATAGAGTGCAGAACGAAGAAGGATGAGAAAGAATGCACGTTCAAAATCCCGAGTTACGTATTCCGGGGACATAGCCTCTAAAGTGTCCCACGCTCAGGGAACCGCAACCATCCGACGACGATTCATACGTCTTTCCCGAGAATGGAAAAGGTAAAGAGGGGACTGGAGACTCTCCAAACGCATTCTGAATTCAGTGAATAGCACTGCCCCTCTCATGAATCGCGAGAAGGGATACTTTCGGACCCTGAAGCAAGATTTTTACAAGTTACCAACTTCCGGTCCCTTACCGAAGATTTCTCGCACGATAAATCTTGTTACGATCATCGCCGTTCAACCTACACAAATTTTCAATTCAATCGTAAAAATTATGCTCTCTGCGTAATACACTGCGATGCATAACTATAGCACCGCCTAAATTTTTAGCCGTTTTAGACTTTAGATTGAAAGTGCGAAAGAATTAATTGTAGAAATTAAAAAAGTATGAGAAAAATGAACTGTAGACTAAATCACATTTAAATTGTCCTCTAATACAAAACAATACAATAGAAAATGTGATTTTCAACTGTTGCCGTAACTATAGCACCGGCGTTGCTATTTACTAATTTAGAAATGCAATAATAAGAATAAGTAACGAAATAAGTAGAAACATATTTCGGAAACTTATCGATAGCGTTCCAGACAGAATTTTCGAGCTAATTACAAAAAAAGGTGGCCCTACGAGATATTAAAATTGTTTATCATTATATTGATGCGGTGCTATTGTTACGCAACAGTGAAAATTCAGACTTTTGATTGTATCATATTGTACAAAACGAGAATTTAAATAAAAATTAATTTAAAGTTGATTATTTTTCATACACTTTCAATTTTTTTATTTTCAATCTAAATTCTGGAACAGTTAAAAATTTAGGCGGTGTTATAGTTACGCACCGCAGTGTATAATGAACCGGTTGTTTTTATCAAAAATTGCCAAGTTCCAAAGTAATCGTAACAACCAAATTTCACTTTATTAACCCTTAACGAACGTGAGTCACTTCTGACGTGACAAGAGTACTTCGTGGCTTCGATTGTATGGCACGTGTGAGGCGATAAGAAGGATCGTGCGACAGAACGTGCAACAGAAAACCATTCCTTCGTGTTGGAGATTGTTTCAAAAAATATCATACGTTGAAAACTTATAAATAGTTATTTGAAATTCAGACGTTTGTAACATTACATGGAAAAATAAACAATTTGTAACAAAAATATTGTTCTTACGATGCTGAACATTTTTCGCATTTTTACTGAAAACTACAACCTAGTGAGAATGATGTATAAAAAGCTATAGTCCTATAAGGGTTAACCCTTTGCACTCGAAGTTTTTTTTCATTCATATTACCAGCAACTCGAAGCAGTTTCAGTGAAAAAATCATATTCATACAGGGTGAGTCTGTTAACGTGACGACCTCAAATAACTTTTGAGGTATTCGTTTTACGAAAAAATGTTTTATATAAGAGTTGCATGGTGCCTTGAGGGACATACGGCGGTCTTATCTATTTTCTATTTCCTAATTTGTTTATTGAGATATTAGGGTCGCCTCCGGTTTTTTAAACGGAATGTGTAATTTTTACACATTTTAATTACCCTAATATTTCAACAAACAAATTAGGAAATACAAAATAGATATTAGGGTTACCTTCAGTTTTTTAAACGGAATGTGTAATTTTTACACATTTTAATTACCCTAATATTTCAATAAACAAATTAGGAAATACAAAATAGATATTAGGGTCACCTCCGGTTTTTTAAACGGAATGTGTAATTTTTACACATTTTAATTACCCTAATATTTCAATAAACAAATTAGGAAATACAAAATAGATATTAGGGTCACCTTCGGTTTTTTAAACGGAATGTGTAATTTTTACACATTTTAATTACCCTAATATTTCAACAAATAAATTAGGAAATACAAAATAGATAAGACCACCGTATGTCCCCCAAGGTACCATGCAACTTTGGTATAAAACATTTTTTTCGTAAAATGAATAACTCAAAAGTTATTTGAGGTCGTCGCGTTAACAGACTCACCCTGTATACGTAAATGATGTGCGCGTTCAAAGGAAAGACATCATTGTATGTTATAGATTATAGATTCAAATGTTGTGGTATATAAGAAAACAAAAAACTATAACATTATTACATTTTGTAATTCATCACTACTACTTTCAATATCGCTGTAATTCTCACAAATTCTTCTTTTATTCGTCATATCGGGGTACAAATTTGAATTAAAAATACGCTGTTATCGAGAACGTCATTATCCGCGAGCCGCGATCGTTATTTGTCGGCAAAAGTGATTTGTCTTTGTCCTTATGATACGAACTAAATATTATTTGCATTGTCTCCACAGCGGAGCCCTCGAGTTCGAAGACAAATTTTAAATGGCTCCGCTTCGGGAGCCCTCGAGTGCAAAGGGTTAAAAAGAGAAAGAAAAAAGAAGAGAATCATATCTGAATGGGTTGACAAACACGCAAGAGTGAATCTGCAGTTCATTGTTACCCTACTGGTGAAGATTTACGACGCAATATAGGGGTCTCTGGGTACACCAGATCACACGAAATGGATTCGCCGGGGTACACTTTGTCTTTCCGTTCACTTTCTCCGAGGGCATAATTCATGATAGCCCAACATACCTGAAATGGATTTACGATACTGGCCGAGCGTCTCCCGGCGAGTCGTCTCGCCGAAATATTGAGATGTCCCTTATTAAATTCACTTCGATCAATGATCCGTGTAATCCGAGCAACAGAAAACAAAACAAACTCCTAAACACACCGAGGAGACTTGGAACAATGGACAAGGTTGCGTAACGCTCGGACAATTAAAAGGGGACCGGCTATTCAATGGACGAAATAGATATCCTTCAGCGTCCGCCTATTCAGTACTCCAGCTAGTCTTTCCTCCTTATGCCCGCTATATTACCAGAAAATGGTCCACTTAGTAGGAGCGAAGAAAAAAGAAAGGAAAAAAAAGGAAAAAAGAAAGAAAAAAGAAAGAAAAAAAAAAGAAAAAAAAAATAAGAAGAGACGAAAACTGGAGAAAGAGAGAAGGCAACGGAATATCCCACGGCGTTGGCCCGATACAGAAAAGAGGATCACATTAGGTAGAGCCAAGGGCCAAGAGAACAGGCAAAAGAATAAACGAAGAAGGAAAGAGACGAGAAAGAAGAAGGAGACAGAGAAGAAGAAAGTGGAAGAGAAGAGGGCAACCGGGGGGATGTGACCGTCTCCATAACTGTACGGTCCACTCGACTAACGTAAGTATATTGTCAATCAATCCACGGTATAAAAGCAATCTGAGGTTCGGTCGATGGGGTGGCGGGATCCCGTGGGGCGTGGACGGGCCGACCGAGGCAAGGATCCAAGGAACAGAGAAAGGAGAGTGCCACGAAGGAAGAGGGTAAAGAGTGCAAACAATTCGCTCTCGCTTCTAAGAGAAGGAACGAACGAGAGAAGAAAGTTGATAGAAAAGGAGAAGTCCTTTACTCCGGCCACTCGAAGGATCCTGCCCAACAAGTAGGATGAAACGAAACTCCTGGCTGGCTGGTGGTACCTATACCTATACTTCCTGGACACGCGTGTAGGTTCGGCACGGGGGGATATGTGCAAGGATGTGATCGCGTATATAGCGAACTCAGCGTGACCGAACGGATATGGCCGATGCTAGGATATATCTGAAAACGTCGCTGAAAGACCGGGGGGTGCCCTCGAGGAGGTGACGTGTCCTGTTCACGGGGAGTTCCGAGTGCTAGGAAAATATAACGGTCCGACCAACAGAAGAGACAATGACAACGATAAAGAGAGATTTCTTGGATTGATGGACGTTTTTAGAAATCTTTTCACGGGACGCTTTAAGATGATCCGGAACGTTAGTGGAAGCGAATAGAGTTTAAGACGGATCCTTTCTGGGAAGTTTTTGATCCCTTTATTGCTCTTAGACGTTTCTTTAAGTTTCACAGGACTGTTGTGAAAAATTAGTGTCTTCGGGAAGAGAAAAGAAAAATTGTAAATGTTTGCGGTTTTTGTTTTTGTTTTTGTTTATTTAGTTGCCTTGATTTGTTTTGAAATAAGAAAAAGGGGATTTTACTTAAAATCTGGTATCCGAAGAGAATTATCGATGTTGCCATGGCAAGTGTAGTGCAGAGAGTAAAATATGAATACGTGAATGTAACAAAATTGAGAAGTTATCAATCGTTCGAGTTAGAATTGTTTAGGTGTTTTTAAAAACATGAGAAGATTTGTAATAATATGAAAAAATATTCGAATTGTGGTGAAGTAATTTTTAGAAGTTCTACTTTTTTTGCTATATACTTAAACATATAGATTCGCATAAAAATCCACAGTATTTTTAAGCAAAAATATATTTTTAGTAAATATTCATCGACTTTTGATTTCCAAAGAATATTATAAATACAGTGTCGGACATAATTGTGAGCTCATTATATATTTCCAATTATTTTGATCAATAAGTAACTACTAAAGACAGAAATTTGCAAATATTTATCATCCATCGTATTTTTACTGCCTACAGTTTTTAATTATAATAGAATTACCTTTATAATACAAAAAAATAAACACCAAATATTCCAAAATAATTAGAACTCACAAATTTAAAGAAATCAAATTGTGCGAACCCTTACAAATAGATTGCGAATTTTTATGCATTTGTAGGAAATTTAAAGGTGCCAAATTCCACAGAACACAATTCAAAATATCTAAATTACAGTGCTCCATACAATACCGAGTAAATGAAATAACTTCCCACCAAAATCCTATTTTTCTTTCTTTTACTACATTCTCAAAAATATAAATTTCCATAAAAATCCGACGTCCGCTTACAAATCTTACACAATCTCAGATTATAATCCAAAACTACCAACAACACAGATACATTGCATAATAAACATTTTCAAACTTCATCTTCAGAACTTATTCATCGATCAAAACAATTATAAACACGTAACGAGCTCGCAATTATAGTTGTATTTTTCACAACGTTGCTCCACGAAAGAACCGTAACAAATTCCTAAGACAAAAGATAAGAACTGATACAAATAGCTTCTATCCGGACAAGATAACGTAGATGACTTCAACCATACACCAGCAAATAAGGTTACATGCCCCTGGTGATCCAACGGAAAGTTGTCCTCGCAACGTCCAACGAGGGTGGCCTGGACTAGCGGAAAATGAAATAATATCGGCGCAAACACACGGGACTGAACGCCAAAAAGGCCATGGATAAATACGTAAGAGAGTTTACTGGTGTAACGGTTGGAGAAGGGTATCGGGAGGTAGAAGGGGAGAAATTGGAAAGCAGGAAAGGGAGGAAAAGAAGAGATACGTCGTGGGATCGTATCACGTGGCAAAGCTCTTTGGATACCTCAGATTTTTCAACGTTGAGACGGATAGCAAATCTGGATAATGTATTTACAGAATCTTACGCCGTGACCCGTCGCACCCACGTGAAAATTGCTCGCACCATATTCTTTGCGATACCTATTATTCTCATCTTATAACTTGCATTCGATTTTTCTATTCAATGGTCCGTGTTAAAAAAAAAGAAGAAAAAAAGAAAAAAAGGAATGAAAAATAACTTATCCGTGCGATTTAATTACTTAACTGAATTATTCTTTAATTAATAGGAAACCTCTTTAGTCACAGACTTAAAAATTAATAAAAAGGAATTGATTATTAGACTGGGGACTTTTATATAAATTCATATTTCTGAGAATATAACAAAGAAAAGTGGAGCTTCGGGAGGAAATTATTTCATCTACCAAGTTATATAAAAAGCACTATAATTTGGATATTTTTAATGCCTTTCTATTGGGTTGTCCGGAAAGTTGGTGCCGATTTTTAAGGGAAATTCAAACACAATACATTTAAATTTTCTTGTACATTTATTAACCC
>SMSQ01018866.1:0-13070 GCA_019453375.1 Ctenoplectra terminalis | reverse complement strand
AGGGATTTTCTATAATTTTTCAAACAAAATATACACGAAGAATTATTAATTCAATTTCAGGGATTTTCTATAATTTTTCAAACAAAATATACACGAAGAATTATTGATTCAAAGTACCGACGACACGAGTGACGAGTTAACTCGTCCTTCCCGCTTAATAGATTAACCACACGACCCCGAATCATATTGGTAAGCCCAAAATTAGCATGACAATATGTAAAAGCTGGAGGATAGAAGAAACCAAGGCGAATATCCAGGACCACTCAGGGAGAATTGTTAAAATAGACGCACCGACCCCACGAAATCCGTTGAGCGTGATAGAATGATCTCTTTCGAGCGTGTTGGGCAAGTAAGGCGCTGGTGAAAATCATTAATCATGCGATACCACCTGTGGACCACCTCAGGCCGTACTCGAGAAGTTCGAAAGAGAGGGACGAAGAAGAACGGAGTGGTACAGAAGCAGTCTTCCAAAGCCCGTACCAGTTATTGTACGGCTGGCAGGTTTATCCGGCCTTTAATGCACCCCACTGCATTATGCCACTTATATACAAGGTCCGTAATAATACAGAATAGAACGCGAAAATTGTTGATTATTCCGCAAGAGTCTACCAGATTATCGTAGACTACAGCGTTGAATGTTATATCGTTTTTCTACGGTCGGAAAAAATGTCAAGTTGGGTATAGTGGCACGGTGATATGTTTTTATTAATATTCCATTGCGTTTTTCTTGTTTTATTTTTCTTTCTATGTAGAATTATTAATCATAAAATGCAGTTACTGTATTTATTATCTGTTGCGGTGTAAGATATTACGAGGCTTAAAATTTTGTTGGACCTTTTGTTTTATATTTTGTTTACTATATTATTGAATATTATTTTTGTTATTATTTTACTTTATGTTTTTATTGTCTTTATTTCTTTATGTCTTTTATTTTTCATCCCGTGTATAATTATTAATCATAAAATACAGTTACTGTATTTATTATCTGTTGGGGTGTAAGATATTAGAAGGTTTAAAATTTTGCTCGACTTTTTCTTTTATTTTTTTGTTTACTATACTATTGAATATTATTTTTGTTATTATTTTACTTTATGTTTCTATTTCTTTTTTATTTTTTTATGTCTTTTATTTCCCATCCTGTGTATAATTATTAATCATAAAATACAGCTACTGTATTTATTATCAGTTGGGGTGTAAGATATTAGGAGGTTTAAAATTTTGTTCGACTTTTTATTTTATTTTTTTATTTACTATACATTGAATATTATTTTTACTATTATTATTAATTATTATTATATCATTATATTATTAAAAAATAATTAACGAGCGCAAAGGGTTAATCGAAGAAACACGATCGATCGTGGATAACCAGCATCGACACCGGTGCATTTGAACGGGCATTAAAATTGATCGAATCGAAATGGACATTAGGAATGCCCGTCGGAGCATCATGTACGCAAGTCACGAAACTCAAAACTTTCTCTAAAATGTACGAGATGGTAATCAACCGTCCCAGAGGATCATATCGATTGCCAGGGAACGAGCACTCCCTTACGCATTTACGAACTCGTGACGGTCGCAAAGCAGATTCGGGAAGACCGACGATACGATGATCCGATAACCGAATGGTATATCGTTAATATTTCATCGTGCTACGTCCAGAAACTTTGCGGTCACGCGTTCATTCCGCCAGTCAAACTTCTCTCACACATGGGACGATCAAATGTATAACTTTGCCTCTATCTTTAATGGACAATTATCTTTGTACGGCAACTATCAGTGTAAACGTTAAACTTCAAAATACCACTTACACATGGAGAATAAACTTTTTCATTAATATTCTTTTTTTATTTCTCGTCTTGTTTAATTGAAGTTAAGACTGTCTGACAAGGAAACATTTATCTTAGAGGTAATCTGTATGTTGGCGGTATCTAAAAATGTTCAATTTACGTTTTGTAGTCGATGTTTTGAGTAATAAGAATCTATATTTAAAAAGAGTGCGGTTTTTACTTGATATTATATAAGGCTCTCGTAGGCGGCCGGCCGCCTTTCTCGCTCTGCGATTGATCGGTGTTTTTTTGTTAATAATTCGTTAAGAAAGCCGACTTTGATATTTTTGTAAAGGAAAAGGTTGCTTGAAATTATCTCAGGAATCCCTCCATTTCCATTTTTAAAATTCATAAAGAAGGAATTAGAAAAATAAAGATAATTGCGAAGATAATAGAATTATAATGATGGAATTTAATTAATAGAAAATAGATAATAGAATTATAATGATAGAATTTAATTAATAGAAAATATATAACAGAATTATAATGATATAATTTCATTAATAGAAAATAGATAATAGAATTATAATAATAAAATTTAATTAATAGAAAATAGATAATAGAATTATAATGATAGAATTTAATTAATAGAAAATAGATAACAGAATTATAATGATAGAATTTAATTAATAGAAAAGAGATAATAGAATTATAATGACAGAACTTGATTAATAGAAAATACATAACAGAATTATAATGATAGAATGTAATTAATAGAAAATACATAATAGAATTATAATGATAGAATTTGATTAATAGAAAATAGATAACAGAATTATAATAATAGAGTTTAATTAATAAAAAATAAATAACAAAACTCCTTACCCCAAGATCTATTCGTTTTAGTTGAAAATAAAAAATTTCAAGCGTAAGAATTTACTTAAGAATCACCATTAATTACTCTATCCCAACGAATGAACTTATCACACAACTTAATATTTTCCTAGAATTTTCTCCATGCACCTAATATAAAATATAAAAGATATACTTCGCTTACAAATAAGTTTCAAACAAAATTCTCATCGTTCTTCTTAAAATTCGTTAAATTCTTTTCACAATCCATATCAATAAACCAAAGCTTGATTACAATAGACGCACTATTTTTAACTAATTTTTTAATTTAACTAAATATTTTTGAACCGACTAATTACAACAATAGTCTACTGATAAAGTCGATTATCCTCGTAATTATAATAACCGGAACCCAGTAAATGTAACAAGAGATAAATAATGAAGGTTTGCATTCTTACATATACATCCCGCTATGCAGGTTAATATAAAATAGCTAATGCAACTTAGAGCTAGTTTCCTTTAAATACAGTCGTACAGTAAATATTTTTACTGCCGGTGTAAAAAGCTTTCGCGGCGGCGTCGATTGCGAGTTGATCGCTTTCCATAGATCGGCTTTTACATCACCGAATAAAGGTAAAATTGCTTATTTTCCTGAGGCGATGGCAATAGAACCATAAAACGCGTCTTTGTAGGCACCATAGTGACCACTTCGGAGCGGCCGGGTGTGGCTGAATTAGAGTTTAAGAGATCGCTAGCTATTGGCAAGCTGCTCGTGCAAACCGCCAATGGTCTCAATTGGGCGAGTTCCCATGTCCTCCTAAACGACTGTAAATACTCCCGAACATCTGAACGAGTATAACGCGCTCGCTACTGAAATTGATTTACCAACGCTTTAACATTTTTCTTTTATTTGAATTTCAACACAAAAAAATATGAATGAATTTTTTTTTATTCTGGTTTATAATGTCGTATCGACAATTTGATCATAAGCGACAGGTATAAGTTACAAGTAGAATGTTAAATCAACCCTTTGTCCTATAACCACGAGTCACACTGTTGTTTCAACAACGAGTAATTATATAATTATTAATATAAAATTGCCAGATTAACAGTAAAAATTGTGACGTGTTAAATACAATATTTGTAAATGATGGAGGTTAAAATTTTTAAGGTTATTCATAAAGATGAATGAAACCGAGGGTTGATCTTTTGTCTTACGATCACGAGTCGCATTCGTGGCGCAGATTCTGGATAAAATACAATAAAAAGACACGATATTTATGATAAAGTTCAATTTCAGCTTTAACCGTAATTTAAATTTACAATATTGAAAATTAGCAAATACAAAATACGTGTAATATTTCGATACTTTGCGTTTGACAGAGTGTCAAAGACGCGAATAACTATCGCTAATATGCACGAAGATTGAAGAAATCGTAAGCCAAGGGGTTGATACAAACGAATTTTTTTTAGATAGTTAAGAGTAGCATTAACGTAGTCTCTGGATGTTAAAACTGTGTTTGATTGACGCTTGTGTTTTTGTTTTTGTTTTCGTTTTTGTGTTTTAATTCTTTTGCATTCGCATGGAATCTGGTTTGTCGACAGAATTTGTTCGCAGTTTAACCCTTAGCGCTCCTTTGGCTCCGCTACGGAGACATTCTGTTTTCAACATGATTACGCTCAATTTCCAAAGATACCATGATAATTTACAAGAATTAAAAATTTATGTTTCGTTTACGAGAGGAAAAAAGATATTTGTAAAATGAATAAAAAGAAGCACTTTCACAAACAGTAGTAACTTTTTCCGTTCAAAATAATACTTCTTTTCTTCGGTGATAAAGAATCGTAGGGAGCGCAAAGGGTTAACCCTCTACTGCCGACTCTACTCGCCAATCTTCGTTTCTTTTAACGATAACGTTCCAAGCTTCATTAATTAAAGTTAAATGTTGTCACGCACGTGGATTTTAAATTTATTAAAAAAAAAAAGATTGCAATTCGATTAAGTTAACGCTAATTACCTACGAGCCTACTAACCTTATTAAAATAATTAACGCGGTATTATAATGAACACATCGAGGACCGATCACGAGATATCTCGTGTTTCGTTTCTTTCAACTGATGAAAGTGAAAAGTAATTCTAAATGGGAAGTTACGTTTAAAAACGACCACTTTGTCTGAAAATTGAAATCAAGATCCCTATTTACTGTAAGTATAAACATTTCGTTGAAGCGTGCAAGTAAAAATTTTATTCGAGTGTAACTGCATCCCATAATAAGATTTTCAAAAAAAATTGCTGTTCTTCAATGTGTTAAGCACGAAATCGAAGTACGGATCTGAGAAATTAAAAACTGAACATCGAGAATCGTGGCGAAGAGCGTCTCTTCATTCGTCGGTTCCCTTTTTTAATTCCCCCACTACTCTATTTTTATTTTTGCGACAAACTATTATCTTATTTCACAACCGATGTACGCCTAATTACAATATATTACAAAAAGTAAAATCGTAAAAAATTATTTTCCAGAGTCTACTGTCACATTTATTAAGAAAACGTGTAACTAATATAAGGCGACAAAATTATTCAAAATCTTCCAAGTTTATGCATAATTATGCGTAAATATTATATTCAAAATTTATGCATAATTAATCAAAAAATAGAAAAGTCGCGTAGACTCGATTTTGGATTTCGCGTTGGAAAAATGGTATCTCGGTACTAGAAGGTTAAAATCTATTTCGAAACACCGGAGACTTTTATAAATCTGTCGAAGAATTATTTTATGTGATGCTTGATTTTTTATGTCAAGGTTTTTCTTTTTTTTCTTTTTTTTTGCTTCTCGACATTTTGGTAATAAAATTAATAGTGAAGTAGTATAAGACACCCTCTTTAGCTCCCTTTTCATGGTAGACTTGTTTTCTAAGTGCACTGAAAAAAGCCAATCGCTGGGTGGTATATGGAATGACACGAACGGTGCATTACGTTCCACTACCGGAACTTCTCTTATCATTAGATGACTTTTATCGGTTGACGTATAAAATCGATATTACGCCGTCTCCCCTTTTCGATGGGAAGATAAAAAGCTCTTGTTTCGACACGATTAACACCTCGTTACATATTTCAAGACATAAAAACTCAATTTTCGAGAAATTTTCGGAAAAAGTTATTTTTTTATGAAAATTGAGTCATCCACACTAAGGATTTCTCCCTTAAAGTAAAGGGAGTTTCGTCAAAATCGGCGTGTATCAGTCTCCAATGTTCTCTTGTAAGAAAATCCGACGTTTCATATGCGCCAACCTAATATAATAAGGATAACAATTCTTTGCACATATTTTTTACAAAAAAATCACGGAAAATTCCCAAAACTACATTATTGTAAATTAAAAAAATTTCCATAAGAAATTATTCGGTAGTTCTAGTGTTAAGCAATTTTTTTCACGTCGTTGAAAAGCTTTTGTCTTGAAATATGTAACGAGATGTTGATCGTGTCGAGACAAGAGCTTTTTTTAGCGTTAACACTAAAACTACCAAAGCGGTCAAAACGATCCATTCGTAATTTTTCACGGAAATTTAATAAATTAACTACGGTTCCTTTTGTAGGAATCTTTAAACTAAGCTAAAGGCGGAGCGGTCGGAAATATATAAAACTACGGTAAAAGGAAAGCGTGTATACTGTACTGTGTTTCGGCTGTGACTGACTGCAGGCAGAGTTTTCGCCGATGATGGAAATTTTCCCAATTTTATGGCCCACCATCTGGCCTATGTCCTAAACAAAATCTCGGTTTACAATAACGAGAGATCGGCTCTCAGTACGACGCCTTTGAAGAGATTTTCCGTGACTCTCTGTTAAAAATATAGATAAACCTTTGTCTCGATTGCATTACATACACTGCGGTGCGTAAATATAACACCGCCTAAATTTTTAACTGTTCCAGAATTTAGATTGAAAATAAAAAAATTGAAAGTGTATGAAAAATAATCAACTTTAAATTAATTTTTATTTAAATTCTCCTTTTGTACAATATGATACAATGAAAAGTGTGAATTTTCACTGTTGCGTAACAATAGCACCGCATCAATAAAATCAATGATAAACAATTTTAATATCTCGTAGGACCACCTTTCTTTTGTAATTAGCTCGAAAATTCTGTCTGGAACGCTATCAATGAGTTTCCGAAATATATCTCTACTTATTTCGTTACTTATTTTTATTATTGCATTTCTAAATTAGTAAATAACAACGCCGGTGCTATAGTTACGCAACAGTTGAAAATCACATTTTCTATTCTATTGTTTTGTATTAGAGGACAATTTAAATGTGATTTAGTCTACAGTTCATTTTTCTCATACTTTTTCAATTTCTACAATTAATTCTTTCGCACTTTTAATCTAAAGTCTAAAACAGCTAAAAATTTAGGCGGTGCTATAGTTATGCACCGCAGTGTATTATTTTATACACCTTTCGCTTCGATTTCTTCGGTAGAAATAAGTATGCTTTAACACGTTAACTGCCGCGCGCATTTTGCGTGGTTTGCCCATGGCGCCAACATGAATTTCTTATTAGGCGATGTATATTACGTTGAAAAAAATAATATGTATATTTTCCTTGCATTGATAAAATTATTTTTGCGTGTTCTGTGTGGCATTAATTTCTTCAAACCATTATAGCAACAGTGGTATTATTTAAAAATTTATCAGTATCGATATTTATTCTAATTATGTATTTTACTGTTGGTCGCGTCGCCGGTCACCGGTGGCCTCCATGGCAGTCAACGTGTTAACCATCGATAGTTCTAGCGTTGAAACAACAGATAGCTAAATCTATTCGCCACTCGTTTGGCTGTTCCTTAAATAAGTAACTTTATTTTAATAATCTCTGAATTCAATGCTCATTCGAAGATCGTAAATTTAATTACAGTAAATATCGAAACTCGATATCGTCCGCATAACACGGTTTGTAATCATTAATAATAAATTAATGTTTCTTAACGGATCGAATATTAAAAAGTGAAATACTCTCCGTTTCCAATTATCGCGTGATTAATTTTACGTTGCTGCAAAAATACTCGCAGTTTACCGTAACGATTACAAATGATCAATCGATGATCGTTAAGCATTTTGCAAGATAAAAAGAAAAAAGAGAAAAAAAAACGCTACGAATCTTATGTAGATTGCTAGATAAGCTATTTTGATGGCAACGAAGCAGGAGAGCAGAGTCGACAACGGGTTTCGTTGCGACGCGATACCACTCCACTAATTAGACATTAGCGCAACAAACAACCCCAAGGTACCGTGCACCCTGCTTCCACCCTGTCAACCACCTCCAGAAACCGCCCCAATCCCCCTGACGGAATGCTCAAGTTGCAAATTAACTTGCAGAGATCATCCGTTTCCACCTCGACGCTCGCCGACGCCTATTTGGATCTCGCAGAGCTCGCTCCGTTGGAAATTCAAACACAGACAAAAAAAGAGAAGCATTACGAACTTACACCCTCGCGGCTAGTTCATCCACGCTAATGTATTTTAAATCTACAGCGTGCAGGCGAGAAGAACATAGATCTGTGTCTAAAATATATTTTCTTTTCATACGTAAAGGGTTAGAAAACCGTGGTACAATTATATGTTTATAATATTAGGTTGTTCCGATAGTTTCTTTCGTCGTCTTCGCGAAGTAGCTTCGTCTGACAGTGTTAACCCTTCGCACTCGAAGACTTTTTTAAGTTGTCGTGTGGTTAATCTATTAAGCGGGAAGGACGAGTTAACTCGTCACTCGTGTCGTCAGTACTTTGAATCAATAATTCTTCGTGTATATTTTGTTTGAAAAATTATAGAAAATCTCTGAAATTGAATTAATAATTCTTCGTGTATATTTTGTTTGAAAAATTATAGAAAATCCCTGAAGTTGAATTAATAATTCTTCGTGTATATTTTGTTTGAAAAATTATAGAAAATCCCTGAAATTGAATTAATAATTCTTCGTGTATATTTTGTTTGAAAAATTATAGAAAATCCCTGAAATTGAATTAATAATTCTTCGTGTATATTTTGTTTAAAAAATTATAGAGAATCCCTGAAAATGCGCTACTGTAAATTTATCAAATTTCTATGACAAATTACGAACCAGTTATTTTGACCGGCACGGTAGTTCTAGCGTTAAATATGGAAAAGTTTTTCGCCGAAAAATCTGAGAAGCTTTGGAAGGATGGGATATTGGAGTTACGCGAGAGATGGAGAAAGGTTATCGAACAAAATGAAACATATATAATTTAACCCTTTGCACTCGAAGAATTTTTTAAGTTTCAAAGGGCTGTTATGAAAACTTAGTGTTCTTTTGGAAAGAAAAAAAGAGAATTATAAATGTTCACGATTTCTTATTCATCTGGTTAATTTACTTTCGTTTTAAAATAAAAGAAGCGTTTGAATTGACGAAAATATAGAATTTAATTAAAAACATAATCTCTGAAGAAAATTATGCGTGTCGCCATAGCGGCGCCAGCGGAGTGCAAAGGCTTAATGATTGACATTATGGTTACAAATAAATATTCGTGATAATAATAAAAACAAATTTTTTAAAGCAATATGCGTGTTACCTCTCAGAAATCGAATACTTTGAGACTTAAGCGGCCTCAGGGTTTTTTTTTACTTACAAATCAGACTTATTTTTGAAATATTAGGATCGTTTATTCAATTATATCACGTTTCTCGAAAAAATAACACCCTAACATCCTATGTACTATTCTTTTTTCGAAACCATCGCGTTTAATATTGCGAGATTGAAAATCATGAACACTTTTACATTTCACCTTTCTTTTGATAGAATAATAAAAAAATAAACATACGTAAAAAATCGAAGAATTTTAACTAGCTTTTTCCAACATCCTCTTTAAACACACATAAAGAAAAGAAAAGAAAAAAAACAATATATTAGGTTGTCCCGAAAGTTTCTTTCCTTATCTTTACAGAGTGGTTTTCTCTAGCAATATTTAACCCTGTATGGCGCCGTATGACTTAGAAGTTACAAACTAATGTATCTATATTTTAAAAAATTGATTTCATTCGGTCATTGCTGTACCATTAAATTTGATTACTGTATTACTGTAATGATTAGCTTAACATTAGTTTAAGAATTTTGAAGTCGAAGTGAAAAACTGTAAAGAATCGTAATTTTTTCTCTAACAAGCAGACAAAATTCGAGCTATAGAGGATTAAATAAACATTCAGCCTTATTTATTGAACGAGAAATTGAGGGGAAAAATACAGCAAAATGAGTCCTACATAAAATAATAATCCATTATAAAGCGTAAAACATTATTCATCCGTTGCTCGTTAAAAAAACGAAAGAAACTTCTGTGACAACCTAATATATAAAAACACAGCGATTGATGGAAATATTTCGAGCAGCCAAGAAAATATAGATCCGTTTTGTTCGAGTTCGGTCCAAAAGAGTGCGCAAAAATGCCGTAAAAATTAAAGGGCAGAGGACAACCGGATTCTTATAATTGAAGGAAGCTTCGACCCTCTGGGTGTGACGGTACCCTGGCAACCGAGTCGAGGCTTTGCCTTCGCAGAACTTTAGAAGGGCTGCGAGAAGTGCGAGAACGGTAGAGGGGATGAAATTAAAAAAAGAGGAAACGAAAGAGGAAAGAAGTAAGAGAGAAATATAGAGAGAGAGGGAAATGAAGGAGAACCTTCAATGCTCTCTTTACTTCCACCGATCTTCCCTCTCCGCAATCACCCCTTCGTAATTAACCTCCATTACGGCAGTTTTCTGTTACCCACCCATTCCTGTCCGAGCAGCCTTCCTGCAACCACCCCCTATTCGATCCACGAGAGGGATAGAGTTGCCTGTTTCCTAGGAAGCAGTAGGTATCGGTGATAGTTTATTATTCTTCTAATGGAAAGCTGCAGACATCTTCGTACTCCTCTCCTATACCACCCACCAACCCATCCTCTTCACCCATCTTCACCCATCTTCGCCCATCTTCGCCCATTTTCACCCATCTTCGCTCCGTTCATCGTCTTCATCGTCATTCGTGTCTACGGCATCGCCGTGTCGTAATCGTCTTACGCTTTTCGAGCAAGCTCCTAATTATCGCGAACTCCGTCTCGAGATACATTTCCATAGATATCTGGTACGGAGCATCGCAGATTTTCGCGGGGAGTCAAAGGTGAACGAGATAATTAGGATTATAACGAATAATTGGGGATCGCGACTCGTTGCTCGAGTAAGCTTTAAGTCCGTTTTCCGATTGTCATCTAACTGGGAAACACCGGTGCCGGTTCACAATGAGCTTCTAATTATCGCCAACATTCACATTTTGCGCTGAATTTATGTAACTTTAACTCCCAACCCCTCAACGCTGCGACTGTTGCTTCAAATATTCCAGGTTTCAATCGCTTTGGTGTCAAGTGGCCGTACAACGAGTACCTGTGCTCTTGGGTGGATACAGAAAGAGGCTACGTTCTTGGCAGAGTTTGTTAATTTTTGGAAAATAGGAAGTTAGTTGTTGGAAAAAAGTTTGACGAAGCAAGTGGAACGGAATGGGTAAACGAGGTCGAGTAGGTTAGGTGTTGGAAGAATTTTGGGTAGAATGATAGGTTTGCGAATGAAAAGCGAAATAAAAATCTGATCTTGACGAACGTTTGCATATTTTGTAGCGGTGTCGTTTTTTAAATAAATTGGAGTATGTAGAGAGAGAGAAAAATTGTGTTTTAACCCCTTGGCTTACGATTTCTTCGATTTTTATACATATTAGCGATAGTTATTCGCGTCTTTGACACTCTGTCAGACGCAAAGTTAAATATTACACGTATTTTGTATTTGCTAATTTTCAATATTGTAAGTTTAAATTACGGTTAAAGCTGAAATTGAACTTTATCATAAATATCGTGTCTTTTTATTGTATTTTATCCAGAATCGGCGCTACGAGTGTGACTCGTGGTTATAGGGCAAAGGGTTAAGGAAGTAACGTTAATACTTAACCCGTTTGCATCAGGAAGCGGAATATTCCGAGAGTAATATTATCGCTATATCACCAAACGCGGAATAATCCGCCGACAGTGACATCATATTATACCGCTGAACAAAAATATTTGCGCTAATAATTTTATATTTATTAATATATATTATCCCTTGTACTCCGATATATCGTTATAATTAATTAGTATTAATAAAGAATAGGAAATATTTAAATTGAGACGAGTTATAAATGCTCCGATGAACTGCATACGATAAATCGTATAGGTTTCGGTGATAAGTGAGAGTCTCTGAAATTTAAGTCGTGATGCAAATGGGTTAACCCATTCGAGACCGATTGCACACCGTGTGCGCAATGGATTTCCGAGGCTATAAGACAGCCTGCACACCGTGTGTGCAATAACAGTAATGTGCAATTATCAGTTATTCTGAGTAAACTAGTCGTCGAAATAAGATTTTTTTGGAACTAATGAAATCTGTAAAGTACAGGAAACTGTGTACCAAAAAATCTAAAAATTATCCGAAGCCTTTCTTGCATGAAAAATACTATGAATACGCATGCAGCGAAGGCTTAAGATAATAAGTTTCGCTCCTGGGGACCGTGTTCGAAAAAAATCGTCGTCTCGAATGGGTTAAGATGGTCGAATATTTTTATCGCCGACCGTGCATCGAAGGAATTATCTGATGCACACTTTATAATCATTAACCCTTTGCCTTTTTTTAAATACCTAATATCTATTCTTAATATCTCTGTGTATCAAATACAAAGCATTAGAATATACGCGTTTTGTATCCGCTAATTTTCAAACTTACACGTTGAAATTACGGTTAAAATTAAAATTAAACTTTGTCAGAAATATAGCGTGCCTATTGCATTCGAACCATAATCTGCGCCACGAATGCGACTCGTGATCGTAAGACAAAAGATCAACCCTCGGTTTCATTCATCTTTATGAATAACCTTAAGAATTTTAACCTCGATCATTTACAAATATTGTATTTAATACGTCACAATTTTTACAGTTAATCCAGCAGTAATTATATAATTACCCGTTGTTGAAACAACTCGTGTAAGCAGAACTAATCCTACTAACCGTCGTCAAGTTTCATAATTCTGAATAATTGCGATCAAACTCTCGTTATTAGGGGACTGTATCACTATATTAAAGCAATTACCCGCGATTCAATATCTCCTTCCTCTATTTACATTATCTTTGGTAATCGCTTTCGACGTAATCTTACTGAATACCTACCAGGAAACCTTTGATACTATTACCCACGATCCTTCGGTGCATGGAGAATTTCGTCAAATTATTATTTGATTTGCAGCAAGTGTACAGTATTCTTAACAAGCTATCCAATCTAATTACGCAAATACTTGGAGCATCTCTTCACCAAAGATCGTAATACGCTATAAAACAAAAAGAAGCTGAACTTTTTAAAATACTTGACCCACGTTACTCACGTTTTCTCTATTAAA